>BRDA01008493.1:0-11527 GCA_036984385.1 Crenuchus spilurus | reverse complement strand
CTCCATGCCACCTCAACAGTGCCACAGGCTGATCACCTCCATGCCACCTCAACAGTGCCACAGGCTGATCACCTCCATGCCACACTGCACTGATGTACTGAGTGTATATACTGTTCAGTAGAACAACATTTATGTATTAAATCATTTTTATATAATATTCTAATGTTTTAAGATACTGACTTTTCATTGGCTGTCGGCCGTAAACATCATCATTAAAATAAATAAACACTGAAACAGACACTCTGTGTGTAATGAGTCTGTATAATATACGAACTTCACTTTCTGAACTGAATTACTGACATAAATTAACTTTCTGATGATATTCACATTTTTTGAGATGCACCTGTATAATAAATAAGTATTATTCACTACCTAAAACAAATGTTTATTTATTAAGATTATCTATTAGGATTAATTATTCAATATCCGCTATGAATTATTCAGTGTCTACTCTGATTCACCGTATCACTATTAATTAGTATTTAAATATATTGTTATAATCTGTTTAATGTAATAAAAGCTCAGTTCTTTAAAACGGGATCCATACAGAGGAAAGACAAAAACAGTGAGATGACAGCAGTGATTTTTGGCTGCAGCACTGAAGGGGTTAAACAGAGGCAGAGTGATATAATAACAGGACTTTAGTTATTATACACAGACAGTGAGGAGAGCTGGAGTCAGGTAGACGGTGTGGTCAGGGGTACTGAGCGTTGCGCTCACCTGGCACTTTTTGCAGCTGTATTTATGATGTTCTGGATCATCCTTCTCGTCCTCCTCATCTGAGTTCCCCTCACTGTCCTCTACTGAGATCCCAATCTTCTTTATGAAGCTCTCTCTCTCCTGCTCGTCCATCAGCGCTATGTCCTGAGAGAGAGGGGAACCATGTCTCACTGCCACAATTAAAGTCCACATCACTTAATACGAGATGTAGGGTGTAGTCTTTAACTCCGCCCATTCACCCTACAGTTATGTAGCCCCTCCCATTCACCCTACAACAGTTTATCTCTGTCCATTCCACCTACAGTCATGTAGCCCCTCCCATTCATCCTACAACAGTTTAGCTTCCTCCATTCATCTTACTGTTTAGCCCCTCCCACTGATCCTACAGCGGTTTAGCTTCATCAGTTCATCTTACACTAGTTTAGCCCCTCTTATTTATCCAATAGTACTTTAGCTCCATCCATACACCCTACAGCAGTATAAACCCTTCCAATCATACAATAGTTTAACCCCTCCCATTCATCATAGAGCAGTTTAGCTCCACCCATTCCATCTAAAGTAATGTAGCCCCTCCCAATCATCCTAGAACAGTTTAGCTCTACCCATTCATTCTAGAGCAGTTTAGCCCCTCCCATTCATTCTACAGTAGTTTAGCTCAACCCATTCATTCTACAGTAGTTTAGCCCCTCACATTCATCCTACAGCAGTTTAGCTCCACCCATTCATTCTATAGTAGTTTAGCCCCTCCCATTCATTCTACAGTAGTTTAGCCCCTCCCGTTCATTCTACAGTAGTTTAGCCTCTCCCATTCATTCTACAGCAGTTTAGCTCCACCCATTCATTCTACTGTAGTTTAACCCCTCCCATTCATCATACAGTAGTTTAGCCCCTCCCATTTATGATAATTTATATTCACTACTCAGTCCTCATCCACATCACTCATTAACCTGTCTCACCTTGAAGTGGACATGAATGTGGTCTCTTAGGACGTCCACTCTGAAGAACTTCCGGCCGCAGATTTCACAGGTGTACTTCTTATCCCCGTGAGTCAGCAGGTGCTTGTTCATGTTACTGCGACAGGAGAACACCTGGAGGACAGGTCATCATTTTGAGCTGAATAAGTGTCACAAACAGCTATCAGCTCAGTATAGTGTGCACTAGATTAAGTGTACATATGGCTACTGTATCCAAATGGGGTAAACACTACATGTTTAATTGTAGGCTGCCTCTGACAGCTGTGGAGAGGACTACTGCTGCCCCCTACAGGTGTGTAGTAGCATTACTATATCCAGAGAGGACTACTGCTGCCCCCTAAGGGTGTGTAGTAGTATTACTATATCCAGAGAGGACTACTGCTGTCCCCTACAGGTGTGAAGTAGCATTACTATATCCAGAGAGGACTACTGCTGCCCCCTACAGGTGTGAAGTAGCATGACTATATCCAGAGAGAACTACTGCTGCCCCCTACAGGTGTGTAGTAGCATTACTATATCCAGAGAAGACTACTGCTGTCCCCTACAGGTGTGTAGTAGCATTACTATATCCAGAGAGAACTACTGCTGCCCCCTACAGGTGTGTAGTAGCATTACTATATCCAGAGAAGACTACTGCTGTCCCCTACAGGTGTGTAGTAGCATTACTATATCCAGAGAGAACTACTGCTGCCCCCTACAGGTGTGTAGTAGCATTACTATATCCAGAGAAGACTACTGCTGTCCCCTACAGGTGTGTAGTAGCATTACTACATCCAGAGAGGACTACTGCTGCCCCCTACAGGTGTGTAGCAGCATTACTATATCCAGAGAGGACTACTGCTGCCCCCTATAGGTGTGTAGTAGCATTACTATATCCAGAGAGGACTACTGCTGCCCCCTACAGGTGTGAAGTAGTATTACTATATCCAGAGAGGACTACTGCTGTCCCCTACAGGTGTGTAGTAGCATTACTACATCCAGAGAGGACTACTGCTGCCCCCTACAGGTGTGTAGCAGCATTACTATATCCAGAGAGGACTACTGCTGCCCCCTATAGGTGTGTAGTAGCATTACTATATCCAGAGAGGACTACTGCTGCCCCCTACAGGTGTGAAGTAGTATTACTATATCCAGAGAGGACTACTGCTGTCCCCTACAGGTGTGTAGTAGCATTACTACATCCAGAGAGGACTACTGCTGCCCCCTACAGGTGTGTAGCAGCATTACTATATCCAGAGAGGACTACTGCTGCCCCCTATAGGTGTGTAGTAGCATTACTATATCCAGAGAGGACTACTGCTGCCCCCTACAGGTGTGAAGTAGTATTACTATATCCAGAGAGGACTACTGCTGCCCCCTACAGGTGTGAAGTAGCATTACTATATCCAGAGAGGACTACTGCTGCCCACTACAGGTGTGAAGTAGCATTACTATATCCAGAGAGGACTACTGCTGCCCCCTACAGGTGTGAAGTAGCATTACTATATCCAGAGAGGACTACTGCTACATCAGTTACTGGGCTTCCTGAGAGATATCTACAAGCACAGATAATGATGCTTTCCTGGGCAAATCTAATGACGCAGAGCTCCCCGTTTCCCTTCAAACTGTGTGTGTGTGTGCATGTGCGCGCGTTATAATGATCATCCTATATGATTAGGAAGGATAATCTTACAGCAGGTGTAGGTAGCTCATACCTTGCCGCAGATGGGACAGGCTGAAGGTTCTTTCCTGTACTTGGTGGCCTCTTCTCCATTAGACTCCAGCTCCTCTCTCTTCATGCTTTTTGAGCCTGAGGAACAGTGGAGATTATAATAGTAACAAAAAGTATGTTTTCATAAGTTACTGAAAAAGGTTTACAATGAGGACAAGGTGTGTGCAGACATGTATGTATTTCTCTTAAGAGTGGGCATCTGTAAACTGTAATACACTGGACTGGATGCAGAGGAGGTTCTGAGGAGATTAAGAGGAGAAGTACTGACCATATTCACAATCAGAAAAGTGATGTGATTAATCACAATAACACTAATCATCATCACATCGCCAGCCCAGCTCACCCATCACGTGGCGTCTCTGGTGGTCCTGCATGACATCTTTTCTGTAAAACATTTTACTGCAGATCTCGCAGGCGTACAGCTTCTCTCCGTGCTTCTTCTTGTGTTTGGACAGATTACTGTTAGTGGAGAAGAACCTGGAGCAGATCTCACACTGGAACGTCTTATCATCTGCAGAAAGAAAGAAAGGAAAGAAAAGAAAGGAAGAATGAAAGAAAGAAAAAAGGTAAGAAAGACAAAAAATAAATAAATAAAAAGAAACAAAGAAAGAAAGAAAAGTGAAAAGAAAGAAGGAAAAGGAAAGAAAAGAAAGAAAGAAAAAAAAGATTAGAATAAAGTAAGAAAAAGACAGAAATGAATAAAATAAAATAAAAAACAAAGGAAGAAAAAAGAAAGAAAAGAAAAAAAGAAAGAAAAGAAAAGAAAGAAAAAAGAAAGATAAAAATAAAGAAAGAAAAAGAAAGAAATGAATAAAATAAAATAAAATAAAAAGGAAGAAAAAAGAAAGCAAAAAAAGAAAAGAAAGAAAGAAGGAATAAAATAAAAAGAAAGGAAGAAAAGGGAAAGCAAAGAAAGCAAAGAAAGAAAAAAGAAAGTAAGGAAAGAAAATTAAATAAAAAATAAAGAAAATAAAAAATAAATAAATAAAAAAGAAATGAAAGAAATGAAAAAGAAAATAGAAAAGAAAGAAGGAAAAGGAAAGAAAAGAAAGAAAGAAAAAAGAAAGATAAGAATAAAGTAAGAAAAAGAAAGAAAGAAATAAAATAAAATAAAAAACAAAGGAAGAAAAAAGAAAGAAAAGAAAGAAAAGAAAAGAAAGAAAAAAGAAAGATAAAAAGAAATAAAGAAAAAGAAAGAAATGAATAAAATAAAATAAAAAAGGAAGAAAAAAGAAAGCAAAAAAAGAAAAGAAATAAAGAAGGAATAAAATAAAAAAGAAAGGAAGAAAAGAAAAAAGAAAAAGAAACGAAGGAAAGAAAATTAAAGAAAAAAGAAAGAAAATAAAAAATAAAGAAAGAAAAGAAATGAAAGAAACAAAAAAGAAAAGTGAAAAAAAAGAAAATGAGAGTTTTTGGAGAAATACTGGAGAAAGTCTGTTTTTAATTAAAGTTGTTTATGTATCTGATGGAGTTGTACCTGTGCGGCAGTTGTGAAATTTCAGAGCGTTTTCAACCCGGAAAGACTTTTCACATGTAGTGCACTTATACCTGTACTCTACATCACACTACACACACACACACACACACACACACACACACACACACACACACACAATAATGTATCAGATATAGACAATATAAGGATAAAACTCTAAATCACACACATTTACGTGTGAAGAATGTTAAATTTGAGTTTTCCTTTTTGAACTAAAATATGAACAATAATGAACTAATGAAACACATCAAATGTAAAAAAAACTGTGCACATTGTTCACATCTCAATCATTAGTCAACTACAGTAATGGAAAAGAAAACAGGTAAAACCTGTAAATCTTCTAACATATCAAAGTGAAAACATTCCTTTATTATTCCTTTCGAATTACCACAACAGAACTGAAGAAGCTGTGAGGCTACTATGGAGACTACAGAGTGTGGCTGGATGGGCTGATGTCAGTTAAATGTGACCTCTGGTGGTCAAAAAATGTCCCTGCATTAGATCAACAGAATGTTATTTGTACCTCATTCTTGCTGTGTTTGTAGGAGATGTGCTGTTTCAAACTTTCTTTACGGCTGAACATCTTATCACACTCATCACATTTAAACAGTTTATCACCTGCAACAGAGAGTCATAAACACAAACAATTATAAACACAGAGAATCATAAACACAGAATCATAAGCTACAGTAGAACAGACTTATGGGCGGAGCTACAGTAGAACAGACTTATGGGCGGAGCTACAGTAGAACAGACTTATGGGCGGAGCTACGGTAGAACAGATTTATGCGTGGAGCTACAGTAGAACAGACTTAAGGGCGGAGCTACAGAAGAACAGACTTATGGGTGGAGCTACAGTAGAACAGACTTAAGGGCAGAGCTACAGTAGAACAGACTTATGGGCGGAGCTACGGTAGAACAGATTTATGCGTGGAGCTACAGTAGAACAGACTTAAGGGCGGAGCTACAGAAGAACAGACTTATGGGTGGAGCTACATTAGAACAGACTTAAGGGCGGAGCTACGGTAGAACAGATTTATGGGTGGAGCTATGGTAGAACAGATATATGGGTGGAGCTACAGTAGAACAGACTTGTGGGTGGAGCACAGACAGTGCAGTTAAACAGTGTGTTACCGTGTGAGCGGATGTGGCGGTTTAAGTTGCTGCTGTTCTGAAACACTTTGTTACACAGTCCGCATTGATACACCCGCTTATGATCTCCACCCTGTCTCAGAAAGCGCTTACGCATGCTACACCTGTACAGAGAGAGAGAGAAAGAGAGAGAGAAGACCACAAGTCACTCAGGTTCAACCAAGCTCAATTAATCTGCATATTAATTGCAGTTTCTCAAATCAGATCAGCTGAGATGACTGTTCACACTGTTATTAAGTGATCAGATCAGATTTGCCCATCCACACATCACAAGTCTGTCTGTTTGGGTTTCTGTGGTAACAGTGCAGACGTCAGTAATTACAGCCACACTGGTGATGTGGCTTCAAAGTTGCCAGGTTTGCAGTTTTCAGTCTTTATTTTCATGCACTCGTGCGTAAAATTTGAGAGGGGTTTTGGCTTTTGGAAAATACAGATTAGACATCTGAGATTAAACTCTTTAGATTTTGGTTAATAAGTTTGTGTAGGGTAGCTTTCTGTCAGACTGTGGGCTGGAGAATTTTGCGACACCTGGCAACCGAGGACTCTGTTGTGGCACTTCATGGATCTCCACAATTCCATCACTCTGGATGTTGTCATTGTTTGTCACATTGTGTTTGATGCTAAAAGCACTTTTAATTTTGAACAACTGGAGTGTAGTGGAGCTCTACTGGAGTTTAAAGGGTCAATGTGATTATTCTCCAGAAACATCTAAAGAGTGTGAGTGACTTTTGTGTAAATGTAAGTGAACATAAAGGTAAACAGTCTCACTTTGACAGCGGGATGAGGCAGCGTGTGGCTTTGGTCAGTTTGACCTGCAGGCCACCTCCATCACTCATGAAGTCCTGAACGTCCAGCACAGGCAGGTTCAGCTCAGGGCTCAGAGAGACGAGCTCAGCAGCCTCAGAGACAGGAGGATCTACACACAAAGTCTCAGGTCAGTGAAGCCTTGTGTGTGTAAAGCTAAAGCAGTAAAACTTCCTGGCTGATCTGTTCGCTCTACATCTTTTTTACCTTTAATGATTTCAGGTGTCACAGCGGCTGCTGGCTTTTGACCTCTGACCCTGCGGTGCCTGGTGGGTCTCCGTTTAGGCTCGACCAGGATGGGTGCAGCACTGGAGTTGGTGGCTTTGTTCAGAGACACCAACGCTGCCACCTGCAGGACAGGTAAGCCTGAGGATGGCTGGGTGCTCAGCAGATGGTCTGACAAAGAGAAATACAATCCAACTAGAGTTAAAATTAAGATAATACTTAATGTATTCATAATTCATAACAAATAATATTCTTTCGTCTAAACTCACTGAAGATAAAGTACCACACTTTCGTATGTATGAGTTCAATGACATTATATATTGTTTCTTTAAATATTAGCTTAAATAGCTTTAACAATAGACTAGTGGGTGTGGTTTAAGACATAATATACTATACTGTAACTCCTTGCATTATATATACTAATATAATAATATTTTGCCAAATTTTCCCTCTCCCAGTGTAGTATTACCAAATTAACCCATCCCATCCACTAGGGTCCCTGACTCTAGGAGGATGAAGACCTCCTTTATAATATGCTATTAGGTTTTCATTTCTCTTTTTCTGGCCTGTTTCTGATAGGAAGCTCTCACAACTATCATTGAAATGGTTATGCTGTCATCCGCCATGTTTGTTTACATCTAGTTTGTGAGAAACTCCCACCTGCTGTCACGATATAGGGCTTAGCATGAAACTCCAGCGAGGCTTTGAGGCTTGGAGCCGTTGGTCGTGTGTGTTACTCGTGAAGTGTGTGGTGTTTCATTCAAGGCAGATGGTGCAGTGTGGGTGCCTTTATGAATAACAACAATCATGGACTGAAAGATATTGTGTGTGGGGTGTCTCAGTTTCCACATCGTTCAGAACTTCTTCAATCCTGTAGTGTGAACCAGGCTTAAGAGAATCATGACTTTTCACACTCAGACCCACCTCCATCTTTCACTTTGGCTACAGGGGGTGCTGATGCTGCAGTTTTTTCCTGTGGGATGCTGAGCTTACTGGACACAACTCCTACAAATCAATAAAGAAAGCAAAACTGCATCAAATCCAGTACAGTCTAGTCTGAAGTAGGGGATGTACTGGGATTAGTCTAGCCTAGTCAGTGCATCACTGAAGCTGCACTAACTTACAGACCTTTTATATTTAATCTATTTTTCTTACTTTATATAATGTTCAGTATTATTTTTTTCAGCACAACAAGCATCTACATGACCTCACAGTTACACATACATACTCAGTAAAGCATTTTAAAGATGTAAATATTAACACAGGTTGTTACAACAAAAGGCAGCCGTGAGTTTTTTTCTTGTCTATTTGGGGGCTTGGTTGGCTGCACTGTGTGGCTCCCTCACTGGGCATCTCACCCCTCCTGCCTCACTGCTTGTACAGATGTGTAAATATGATTTTTATATCAAATTTAAAAGATCATATCTCTGTTTTTACTTGGCCTATCAACATCAAACTAACACTAGTATAGAGGTTAGAGACGCAACGTTGGACAGAAGTTGAGAGGGATTGTCTACGTGACTTGCTGTGACATCTAGAACCGGACAGGTTCTGAGGGTTCTTTAATTATGCTACTAGTTGGAAGAAAGACTGTTTTAAGTTATGTAATAAGATAATTTTCTTATGAAAAGCTCTGGCCCCGATATGTCGTGACAAATCAAAAAGTAAAACAAGATGTCAAATAAACATGTGACTGTTGCCACACATATGAGTACAGATGGGGAATATTCTAACATGGTTCAGCCAATCAGATTTGAGATCCAAGACATATGTGTATAACATTGTTGCAGTGGTGTTTCAGGTTACCTGTTGATAGTGGAAGTACAGGTGGTCTCAGAACAGGTTTCTCCATCTTTTTAGCATAAAAAGCTCCGTACCACACTCTAAGCTCCGAACCAGGTAAAACATCCTGAAAACAAACACAAGCTTTACTGAGGATCCACATGATAGCCAAAGCAGCTTTAACAACAATACATGCTGTGAAAAAATAGCTGTGTGGCTGTTTCTATGTGTATTTTGTATGAATGTATTATGTGTAAAGTCAGACTCCAGTGCACTGTCAGGAGGATAAAGACACTGTTAACAAGGCTGCAATCAGCTAAATCTACCTGAGAGGTGTTAAAGTACAGCTCGTCGTCCTGCTGGTAGGCCGTCAGGTTCTGGTGTTTGTGGTCGGCTGCAGGTCTGACCAACATCATCCAGTTACAATCATCTTCATTAGATGTGTCAAAACACACCACCGATCCATCCTTCTGAAAAATCTAACAAACAGAGCGCACACACATTACAGCAGCTGTTCGTCAATGTAACACTGCACTAACTATGATTTCACTTTAACACTGTAACTAAAAGTACAGTACAGCGCTAACTATCAGCACAGTGTAACACTACACTATGATTTCACTGTAACACTGTAAGTAAAAGTACAGTACAGCGCTAACTATCAGCAGAGTGTAACACTACACTATGATTTCACTGTAACACTGTAACTAAAGTTATAACACTATCAGCACAGTGTAACACTATTAGCACAGTGTAACACTACACTATGATTTCACTGTAACACTGTAAGTAAAAGTACAGTACAGCGCTAACTATCAGCAGAGTGTAACACTACACTATGATTTCACTGTAACACTGTAACTAAAGTTATAACACTATCAGCACAGTGTAACACTATCAGCAGAGTGTAACTCTACACTATGATTTCACTGTAACACTGTAACTAAAGTTATAACACTATCAGCAGAGTGTAACACTATTAGCACAGCGCAACACTATACTATGATTTCACTGTAACACTGTAAGTAAAAGTACAGTACAGCACTAACTATCAGCACAGTGTAACACTGCACTATGATTTCACTGTAACACTGTAACTAAAGTTATAACACTATCAGCACAGTGTAACACTAACTATTAGCACAGTGCAACACTACACTATGATTTCACTGTAACACTGTAAGTAAAAGTACAGTACAGCACTAACTATCAGCACAGTGTAACACTATACTATGATTTCACTGTAAAACTGTAACTTAAATTATAACAATATCAGCACAGTGCAACACTACACTATGATTACACCGTAACACTGTAAGTAAAAGTAAAGTATAACACTAACTATCAGCACAGTGTAACACTATACTATGATTTCACTGTAACACTGTAACTAAAGTTATAACAATATCAGCACAGTGTAACACTACACTACGATTTCACTGTAACACTGTAAGTAAAAGTAAAGTACAACACTATCTATCAGCACAGTGTAACACTGTAACTAAAAGTACAGTACAGCACTATCAGCACAGTGTAACACTACACTATGATTACACTGCAACTTAAATTATAACACTTTCAGCACAGTCTTACACTACACTAACTATGATTTCACTGTAACACTGTAACTAAAGTTATAACACTATCAGCACAGTGTAACACTAACTATTAGCACAGTGCAACACTACACTATGATTTCACTGTAACACTGTAAGTAAAAGTACAGTACAGCACTAACTATCAGCACAGTGTAACACTATACTATGATTTCACTGTAAAACTGTAACTTAAATTATAACAATATCAGCACAGTGCAACACTACACTATGATTACACCGTAACACTGTAAGTAAAAGTAAAGTATAACACTAACTATCAGCACAGTGTAACACTATACTATGATTTCACTGTAACACTGTAACTAAAGTTATAACAATATCAGCACAGTGTAACACTACACTACGATTTCACTGTAACACTGTAAGTAAAAGTAAAGTACAACACTATCTATCAGCACAGTGTAACACTGTAACTAAAAGTACAGTACAGCACTATCAGCACAGTGTAACACTACACTATGATTACACTGCAACTTAAATTATAACACTTTCAGCACAGTCTTACACTACACTAACTATGATTTCACTGTAATACTGTAAGTAAAAGTACAGTATAACACTAACTCTCAGTACAGTGTAACATTACACTATGATTACAGTGCTATAACACTGTAACTATGCATACAATATAACACTACATAACAGTGCACTGACTGTGATTAAAGTGTAACACTGTAACGATGAGTATAGTATAATACTTTCCTTATCAGAACAGTGTAACACTGTCACTATTAGTACAGTATCACAATGTAATTATCAGAAAATTATGATTATGGTGAAACTTAGCACAGTGTTACATTATATCTCTATAAATAAAATATAACACTGTAAATATGAGAGTAGTATAACAATGTCACTATGAGTACAGTATAATATTGCAACTATCAGTACAGTGTATCAGTATAACTACCGGTACAGTGTAACGCTAGTTATCAGTACAGCGTAACATTATGTGTTTAGTGTAACACTAAATATGAGCACAGAGTAACACTGTAACTACTAGTATGTTGTAACAAAAACTATGAGTACAGAATTATACTGTAAC
>BRDA01008492.1:106466-137777 GCA_036984385.1 Crenuchus spilurus | reverse complement strand
AAAATATTGACATTTGCCATCTCCACATCATTACATTCAGTTTTTATTCACAATTTGTTTAGTGTCCCAACTTTTTTGGAATCCGGTTTGTATCTAAGACAAATTTTAGGATAGTTTTTAGTTGAACTATGTATTTGAAAAAGGCAAATGTGTTGGCTTGGTGATTAGTACAGCGTTCTCAGTGCTGGGGTCTTGGGTTTGTGTCCCCATCTGGGTGGAGTTTTCATGTTCTCCCCATGATTGCATAGGCTTCCTTCAGGCTCTTGGGTTTCCTTCCACAATCCAAAAACATGAAGGTGAGGTGAATTGTTTACTCTAAGTCATCCTGTTTGTGTGTGCCCAGCAATGGATTGGTAGTGTTTTTGGTTTTTACATGTTATTCCTACTGTAAGAATATGTTTGAAAGCATTTGACATTTGTTATTCCTACCATCCAACTATTTTGGGTTTCAGTTAACCAGGTTGTGTTTAAACAGACATGGAGTTACTCCCAGCTATGATAATGGCTGACTTGATTACATGAAACATGTTTTGGATACACTGTGTATTGATTTACTAGCTACAATTAGCTGAAATTCAGCCCTCATGCCATCTGAAAGAAGGTATCATGGCATACAGGCCTGAACAGCCAGACTATCCCCTAAAATACCATATTCCTCAGCTCACAGGTTCAACTAATGTCATTTTGAGAAGACTTAGACTTTCTTAGACACATACAAAAGCAATTGAAAACCATCATCACCAGGTTTGAGCAATCCCAAGAGATTTGAGCTCTCTTAACTTTTACCAAGGTTTCAGACCTTGATTGTGCTATGTCATGACCACAGTCATTATTAGACAAGGCCAAATAATCCAAATGTTAAAGCTTTATAAATAATCTGAAACAATCAGCAGCTGTAAAGCACTCTGAATAATAAAATAATTGATGCCCACAAAGCAGGAGAAAGGTATAAGATGTAAAGTGTTTTCAGATATACATTTCTTTAGTTTATAATATAATTAAGAAATAGCAGTTAACAGGAACAAACTGAGATCTGGAAGAGCAAGAAAACATTCAGAAAGAACTGCTCAGGATTGCTAGAAAGACAAATGAGTGCTACCTTCAGATTTAGAAGACTAGAATGGTGGTGCACTGTACACCACACAAATGTGACCTTCATGAAAGAAGGAGAAGAAAAACTTCTCCTGCATCCTCACCACAAAACTCAGTGTCAGACATCTGTAAATGAATATCTAAGCGATGCATCTTGGAAAACAAGTCCTGTCGACTGATGAAGTTAAAATATAACGTTTTGGCCACAGTAAGCAAAGGTATGTTTGGAGAAAAGAGGGTGATGGAAGGAACACCTCTGCAACTGTTACGCATGGGGGTGGATAAATTTTGACTTGTGGCATGGTGAACGTTTCAATGGAGCAAGGAAGAATGGGTTCAATTAAATGCCAGTTAATTCTGGAAGCAAACAGCACACTGTAAAAAGCTGAAGAGGAAAAGCGGATGGCTTCTGCAGTGGCATTTTTTGATATGGGCAGCCACCCAGGGCGACATGATGTCATGATGAGGTTCTGTGAAACGTCTTCGGGACCATTGCATTGCTTAGAGCTGGCCGATGTTCATCCCAGGGATGGGGGTTGGGGGGTGCTGGATGTTTGAGTTGGTGGGTTTACTCACAAACTGTTGATCATTCAACAGCATGGAGTGATGGGGCAGAAAGGGTGAAGACCCCTCAAACAAAAATTGAGAGACCATTAGCTGGCTACAGGAAGCTGTTACATTTGCCACAAGGGGTGTTACTAAGTACCAGGCCAAAACATTTGCTTTCACCCCTTTTCCTTTTTTGTTATTTTGATACTATTGAAGATGAAAATGCAAAAGTAATAATTGTCAAAGTATTAAAGAAATGTGTCACCTTTAACATATTAGATCTATGTTCATTCTGAATTGTCAGGAGGATACTACATTAAATCGATATCCATCAAAACTACTGCCTATCCCAGACACTACACACCCACCACACAAGCATATGAGCAAACATTCACTTATGATATTCTTTGTCATATTTAATACAAATTTTCCAGTGCAAGAAAGCTTGAAATCTAGAAACAAATGGCAACATCGACACATGACAAGTCAAAGAATTCAATCTATGAAAAGATTTCTAAATATTTGCTCTATATTTACAAACATCTGTGATATCTTGGTGATGTAAATCACTGCATAGAATCTAAGCAAATAGATTCAATAGAAATGTTCATTTCAATTGAAATAAAAACATCATCTCAATCTGCTTCTGGACCTAAGAATCATAATTCATATCATTAAAATACAACGTACACACTTAAAGAAATGGCAGTGCTGATGTTTCATATATACTACATTGCAACAACACACACACAAAAAGAAAAACAAGAAATGTTAACATGACCATATTAAAATGTTCAGGAGGATCTAAAACAGAAATGACAAAGGTAGAGTTGCTTTTTGAACATTTTAAGGTGAACATTACAGTCAAATAGTGAGTCTTCAAGAGTATATTTGTGCCAACTATGAAAATGGGCTCTGAAAGATTAGTCAACAGAGGTTTGAAAGTACATACACATTTTGGTGCCCATGACACACATATATATTGCATAAATGAACATGTAATTTATATTTTAATAAATTATTATTTTATTTTAATAAATGGATTATTCATGCTTAGCTACGATTTCCTATTTCTGTGACTAAGAACGGTTTCAGTTTTTAATGGCTTGTGCCCAGAAACATCCACTTGTGAATTGTGAAAAACGCACCAGAAAATCCTAAGAAAGACCTGGCAGCAGAGTAGATGGGAAGACGTCTTGCAAGGTGTTTGTTGTGGCTAAAAGAGGGGGCTGGCGGCTGTTTACTAAGCACTTCTACCACATGCTCACCTAGTTTATGAATATACTGCTACGTAAAATTATCTACAAAATACAGTATCAGTCAATTGTTTGAACACACCTTTTCATTCAATGTTTTTGTTTTTCCCTACATTGTAAATGAACACTGAAATCATCCAGACTATGAAGGAACACATAAGGAATCATGTAGTAAATTTAAAATTGTTAAACAAACCAAAAACTACCTCATAAAGCTGACTGAGAAAATGCCAAGAAAGCTGCCATCTAAGCAAGAGGTGCCTACTCTGAAGAATGTAAAATATAAACATATTCTGGTTGTTTAACACTTGTTTTATTTACTAAATAATTACAGATGTATTTCTTCATAGTTTGGATGAATATAACTGGATATTAATCTACAATACAGAACATTTTTAAATAATGAAAAAACACTGAATGTCCAGAAGGTGTCCAAACTTCTGAATGTTTTGGCTGTGTTATAATGAGAGAAAATGAAAGATAAATTGAAATACAGAAGCAGTAAGATACAGGTTCTTTAAAGCCTGGAAAATGTTTATTTACACCCTAACTTTTTTCTTGGCATCAATAGCATTCTTTGGTTATCAGCAGTTTAAGCACATATGCTCAATTCAGTGATTATGCAGGCCTGGCAAATATTAATGACAGACCACTACAAGCTTGCAATGCAATATTAAATCAAAATCCTACAGTAGATTAAACAATAATAGAGAAAATATCAGCCCATAAGATTTCTCCAGATAAGACTGAAGTGATGCTCACTGTTTATTGTATTTTTGTGCTCACATGTTACTGTATCTTTGGGTCCTTTCTTATTGTCCATTTTAATCAGCTGTGCAGTGACACAGATGTGGTGGTGGTGTGTTAAAGTTTGTTGTACTTGTAGATGTGTGTTTAATAATATAGGAAAATGTGAAATAAGAGGTCTTTCATACCCACATAATTACAACCATGGAATGTTTTGAGCAAATATGTTGGTCTATTATGAAATGTTCGTTCAGTGTAAAAGGGCATGATGTTTTCAAAACATGTAAAATAATAATAATAATAATAATAATAATAATAATAATAATAATAATAATAATAATACAGGCATGAGGATTCCTTCTGACAGTGATGATAGATGTCCAGATGTTCCTTATCTAGACTCAGCCTGTGGGCTGCTGAGGGTTCTCAGTAGATGTGTAGAGCGCAGTAGAGCTCTGTGATTTCTCACAGCAATTACCTGCAAAACAAGAAGGAAATAGATAAAGGAAAGGTCAAGGTTAATGCAATAGTTCAGAAAAAAAATCTAATTCCCCCAGTTCCCCAGTTAAGATTGTGAAAATGAGCAGTACAGCAGCAGTGTACAAAATAACTTCCCACCTCTGTAAAAGTCTGTGCTGTCACCCACATCTAAACACATCCGACTCCATTTCCATTCAGAAACAGTTTTTCTTTTGATAATTTTTCATAGTTATTTAGGGTTTATACTGGCTCATTTCTGTGTGTTCATATCAGCCGATAATTTGAATAAAGTGTCTTTACAAGTAAATTAACTTTAAAAATGAATCTAAAGCCTAAACCTAAACTTAACCTTAATCTCAATCCAAAGTAAAACCTAATCCTTAACCATAGCCTCAGCCCAAAGCCTAAATCTAACCATAATTTTAATCACAAACCAAAAAATAAACCTAGTAACAAAACAAAGCCTAAACCTAACAATAACCTTTATTTCAACCTTAAGCCTAAACCTAACCCCTAATATTAACCCCAACCCAAGGCCTAAACTCAACCTCTAATCTTAACCTCAAACCAAGGCCTAAACCTAACCTTTAATCTTAACTTCAAACCAAGGCCTAAACCTAACCTTGAATTTTAACCTCACCCTAAGGCCTAAACCTAACCTCTAATCTTAAGATCAACCGAAAGCCTAAACCTAACCATAACCTTAACTTCAACCTTAATCTTAAACATAAACCTTAATCTTAACCCCAAACCAAGGCCTAAGCCTAACCTCTTAATCTTAAATCAAAACCTAAGTCTAATTGTAACCCCTAAACTTAATTTTAACTCAAAACATAAGCCTAAGCCTAACCCTTGTTAATAATGGGAATATCTGTAGATAACAAGCTGACTATATGTTGCGGGGAAATAAGCAATAGTGGTCTATCCAAACAGACTGACACCACTAAACATGTGTACTGTATATGTTTACAGTCGTAGCTACAAATAGACCACAACTGTTGTACAAAATAAGTCTAAAACTGACCTATAAAGCAGTGACACTGTCCTACCTCTCCTTGTACCACAGGTGTGGATTTTATTATAATTTTCAAATGGTGGGAAACATCATTTCCATGCATCACCCCCTCCATGAAAGATTTCATTAGACATATACAGTATATATATATATATATATATATATATATATATATATATATATATATATATATATATACTGTACAACGCAGCCATCTACCAGGAAGTATTACAGCACTCTTAATGGATTGATTCAATTGATTCTTCATGGAGATGCAGATTTCATTCCATTCAACAGGACTTGGCACCTGCACACAGTGCCAAACCTACCAGTACCTGGTTTAAGGACCATGGTATCCCTGTTCTTAATTGGTCATCACACTCACCTGACCTTAATCCCATAGAAAATCTATGAGGTATTGTGAAGAGGAGGATGTGATATGCCAGACCCAACAATTCAAAAGAGCTGAAGGCCACTATCAGAGCAAGCTGGGCTCTCATAACACCTGAGCAGTGCCACATACTGATCATCTCCATGCCACACCGCACTGCTGCAGTAATCCACGCCAAAGGAGCCCCAACTCAATACTGAGTGCTGTACATGCTCATACTTATCATATTCATACTTTTCAGTTACCCAACATTTCTAAAAGTCCTTTTTGTATTGGTCTTAAGTAATATTCTAATTTTCTGATACTGAATTTGAGATTTTCATTAGTTGTAGTTATATTCATCAAAATTAAAATAAATAAACATGTGAAAAATATCAGTCTGTGTGTAATAAATGAATATAATATACAAGTTTCACTTTTTGAATGGAATTACTGAAATAAATTAACTTTTTCATGATATTCTAATTTTATGACCAGTACCTGTATATAATATAAATAGTTTGTGTGTGTGTGTATAAACTGTTTAGAGTACACACATATTCCCTAATTGGAAAACTTTTGTTATTTTTATTTTATTTTTTATTCTTATTTTATAATTTTTATTTTTAGATTATTTACTGCTCTGGTTAGTGTCTAATATTTAATCGTAACAAACTACATAAAATAATAATATCACACAAAGTAAAAAGTTAAAACTGGGTACTAACATTCTCTCATTTTGCTCCTTACAGTAAAAGTTATATAAATTCAGTATATTATGCATATATACAAATCTGTAATGTATTCTGTTCCAGTGCTAATATTAAGAGTTAAAAGTGACATTTGTGAGGTTTACTTATTTGCTACACAATGGCGCCCTCTGTTGGGTTACTGAAGTAAATGACCTCAGCACCACTGTGCTCCTTCCCTGTAACACCATCTTTATCTATCAACAATCAGGTCCTTCTAAACTAGTATTATTTATCTGGTCACTTCTGTATTACAGGTTTATAGTACTGACCTGTACACAATTAGGTTTTGTACTGCTGGCTAATTTTGGACTCTGCAGTACTGAGTTTGATAATATTAGATTCTATACTGTTTACTTTCTTATCATTTGTTTCTGCATGCCGGGTTATTGTGTTACACTACTGACATTCACACTGCTGACTGCTGTAGTACTGGATTTTATTTGATTGATTTAAACCTAATACTGTTGGTTTATACAGGACTGGACTGGGACCATAATCTGTCTGTGGAAGGGGTCAATGGCTTTAGGGCACTTTAGCAATCTCATTGTACATCACAGTCACATCTCTTCAAAATCAACACTTTGTTTACAATAAACCAGCATGTATTTGTAAGAGGTTGCATCGTGTGTTTTTTTCACATGATCACAACTCACATGATCACATGCCACATTATCTGTCTTCACTATTCAAGAACACAATAAACATAAAAATAGTGCTCTGACAGAAAAAAAATCACCATAAACAGAAAAGAATTGGCAGCAGGGTTGCCAAGAACTTACTCTTAAATTAACAGTATCATACTGTGGTGTCATTGGACAGTTAATTACTGTTTTTATAAATACAGATTTAACCGTACTGTAGCACTCTAAAAACAGTTATATCCTGTATTTATAAAAACAATCATTTACTGTGCAATTACACCACAGTATGATACCGTTAATTAAAAGTAACTTCCTGGCAACCCTGCTGGCAGTTCTTTATCGTTTTTTTTACACTGGAATGTTTTACAGTGTTGGTCTTCAAATTGTTGCTTTCTATAATATTCAGTTTCATCCAACTGGCCTCCTGCTGTTGTTGTGGAACTCTACCATCCCCACGTACCTTTGAAAAAGAGCGAACATACTCACTTCAGAAATTTTTAGAACTTAGAACACTTGTTTTGGCCCAATAAAAAGAAAAAATAAGGATGTGACCCCAACCTACACACAGTCATCCTCTCCACAAAGTGAGCAGACATACGAGTCATAAGATGATTAAGCAATACAGAGGTGTGGTGTGTCAGTCATGCAGAACTGCAGACACAGGCAGTAGTGAGTAATAAAGTCACTGAGATATTAAAACACACCACCTTTAATCATCCACTTCTCCAGATCCTCCATCTCCAGTTCCATTACAGAGGGCACGTCATCCTCAAACATCGGCCTGCAGGTATAAACACATGCAGCGAGATTAAGCATTGCAGCAGATTTAAGCAGCAAAAGGTGTTCAAATGCATACAATTTTATCAAGTCACATCAAAAGTCTGAGTTAAGTGTAAAATATGTGAGGTTTCCAAGTCAAGTCTTGAGTCTCTGGTGTGAGTCTGAGTCAAAACTCTAAGGGTTTTTCAGTGTTTTATCCAGTTTGTTCACGGTGGTATGGCTACAAATCGTTGCTGGTTTGCATTCAGACAATAAAAAGTTGGATGTTTTGTAGCCTACCATACTTCTACTGATTGGTAGAGATGGCACAATCACATTATGTTAGGTTCTTCATTAAGATATAGTTACTCAAATGTGCTCTACCAAATGGTTGAGCAGGAAGTTAAAGTGTTAGATGCAAGCAAGAGTCAACTGTGTGAATCAGAGTCAGTTCTTAAGTCACTAAGGAGTGAATTACAGTCAGTTCTTGAGTCTCTAAGTTGTGAATCAGAATCAAGTCTTGAGTCTCTAAGGTGAAAATCAGAGTCATTTATTGAATCTGTAATTTGTGAATTAGAGTTAGTTCTTGAGTCTCTAAGTTGTGAATCAGAGTCAGTTGTTGAGTGTCTAAAGTGTGAATCAGAGTCAATTCATGAGTTTCTAAGGTGTGAATCAGAGTCGTGTTATGAATCTCTGAGCATGCGCACAAGTCATGTCTCAAGTCTTTGTAGTCTTGAGTCTCTGGGCATGAATCAATACTGATTTTTGAGTCTTTGATGTAAAAGTCAGAGAACAGTCTTGAGTGTTTGGGCACAAGTTTGGGTCATGTCTCAAGTGTCTGAGATGAGAATTCAAACTGAGTCTTGAATGTCTGGTGTGAGTTGAAGCCTAGTCTCAAGCCTCTGATGGGTGAGTCTCAAGTCATTGATATGCATGAGTTGAGTCTGGTTGTATGCACTGCATTGTACAAAAGTGCATTTCTATTAAAACTCTTAAGTTTCAAATCTGAGTCAGTCAAAAACTCAGTCACTGACTAATATTCCCATTTCTGCAACCCTGCTTGGAAAAAAATGCTATCATGGTATCTGAAATCTCACAACTTCAAAATGGAACGATATGTCTACCAGCCAATGGGCCCTGACAAAATCTTGGGTGTCAGGACAGTTTAAAAAAAAAAAAACTCAACAATGCTCTCCTCTCCTTACAAAAAATACCATAGTGTTACTGTATGTCAGACCGGACTGTAGCTGTGGCAGGAAGAAATTGATGCAGTGTGGTATCCAAAACAAGGCTTTACAGAACTTGAAACCATGGCTTAGGAACAAAACAAATACTGTGGCTATGAACTAAAGGCTAAGACAAAACATGATAATGAAGACTTACATAACAGATACAGAAACAGATACAGATACAGATATACTTTATTGATCCCTTTTCAAGGAAATTAAGGTCCCAGCCTCATTACTGGAAGGGCAGCCATCTCACACTGTGACAATGTTGAGAGAAAGAAAAGACAGCAGAATACATTGGGAAAGAGATAAGAGAAAAAAACAACCCCAAAATATGCTCCTATAGGAGCACAGTTTGGGTAACACGAAAGAAAAAAGCACATAGACACTACGAACAAGCCACAAAGGCATGGGATATTGGAGGGAAGGAGGGGGTGCCGAAAGTCGCTTTGCCCGAACAGTCTGTGCACCTCAGCCGTTGCCATGGAGGTAATAACTAAGACAATGACTGACCAGGACTGTGACACATGAGGAAGCAAACATAGTCAAACTGGAGATGAACAAGCAGGGCTGTAAGTTGAGAAAAGACAGGTGTTGCCAATGATGAGACATGACGAGACTAGGATGTGGAGACATGTCATGAATGTAAACAAACACAGAGCATGTGGACAGAGATGGGAAAAGGGACGAGGCTGTGGTGGGAGGTTCACTCCATCATGGTAGTCTCAAAAAAACATGGCTCAGTCATGATGGTTTTACCATTTTTTATGATTTTTACGATATTATCATTGCCATTACAAAAATCCATCTTGATATACCTATGCTGTTTGGACACCATTGGATACCATTTTATTTTTTGTAAGAGTTGATTCAGTGGTTCCATGATTAAATAAATTTCTGATATGTAGTCTCACAAGCCACACACACAGATACATGTATACATAGAGGTCAACGTAAGTACAGTAGCTCACTGAGTTAAAACAGATCACTCCCCTCCCTCACCTTCATGTGGTTTAACTGGGTGTGGTGTAACATAAGTTGCTGCAGAATCTCTGTCTCAATTTTTTGGTCATGTTTTCAGAGAAACATAAACAATCTGCTAATATTCTTATTTCTCTAACTTCTCTAACAAGTTAAAAGAGAAACATTTCTTTAATTTTTAAGGAAGTTATTTTTAACATTCATGCACCCAGCATGGTCAGTACTTAGTAACAACCTTTGGTAAGAGCTTGTAAAAGGTTTCTGTAGCCAGCAAATAGTCCTTCAATACTTGTTTCTGGTATTTAGTCCATTCTTCCTTTAAAAGGCTGTGGTTTTCTTAGGTGCACTGTTCTTCCGAGCATTCAGAGCACATATTTTTGATCATGTTTAAGTCAGGAGGATGTGAATTAGTGCATTGTGGAAGTGTGTTTGGGATCACTATCTTGTAGAAGCCATCCTCGTTTCATCCTCAGCTTTTTCCACTGTGGTGTTTGCTTCCAGAATTTGCTGGGATATAAATGAGCTCATTTGCAAGCATTTGATCCTGAATTTTGTGGTGAGGATGCAGAACTTTTTCATGAAGGTCATATTTGTTCAGCTGTTGATGCACAGTAGAACAGTGCACTGCCACTACAGAATCTGCCAAATCCTCCTGAAGGTCTTTTCCAGTCAACCAGGGGGTTTGAGTTGCATTTCCATCAATTCCACAAGCTGGTCTCTTGGACACTTGGCCTCTACCAAGTGTCCTCCATTTCTCCAATTATATTATGAACTGAGGGGATAGCTACCTGAAAACATTTTGCTATCTTCTTTTAGCCTTCTCCTGCTTTCTGGGCATCAGTCATACCATATTTCCAGATTGTTAGACAACTGGTTAGAGGAACTGCAGTGTGTTGGGACAATGCTTGAAATTTGCCTCACTTGGCACTTCCTAATGATGTTAGTGGATAAAAAGACATAGCAGCGACAAGCTAATTTACTTACAGCTACATTTCTATAGTACTTCTAGAAACTCTAAGTGTTTTGACATTTCAATCACCTCAACCACCACCAATGTGCAACATCCACCTTGATGATGCAACAGCAATCAATCTATAACAGAATACTCAGCACACACTAGCTATTAGCTGTAAACCTTTTTTGACAATGGTGATGATTAAACAGACCCAAACCTGCTTAACGTCAGTCAATTTGTATTTATATCGTACAGGTGGTAAATGTTATCTGAGTGCTCAGAACTATTGGGATGCCCAAACGTTTGTATAGTCCTACTTTCCTTTCCTACTTTTCCTTTCGTTTTGGCATATTTAACGTTACGGCTTTTGGAGATCAGTTCATCTACTCACTTAACTATTCACAGTTTTGGCTAGGGGTGTCCAAACTTTTGCATGCCACTGAAATCAACTAAACTCTCCATTACATGTGTATATACCGTATAAGCTGTATTTTTTTTACATATTTAATGGGAAATTTTACACGTTATCAGTTCACCATCACAGACACCTCAAATGTTAAGCCTGTAAGAATATTGTACATGAAGAAAAACGCACCAAACAAAAAATGAAAAAATGAAAAGAAAAACGTAGAAAATTAAGTTGAATAGAGAAATGCTGAACTATCACAGTTCTCTCTGACTTCCACGTTTAATGCTGATTCACTGACTGGTGAAAAAGATTATTCTAATTTGGTGATTGGTGTCTTTGGCATTTTGATTCACTTTTGTAGATAAGTAATTTTTTAAAGAAAAAAATGTTCAAAGAACAGAGAAACCAAACTATTGAGGTCTGCTGGTCACATACAGCAAAAATTTAACAAGGTGAGGGAAAAAAAAGTTAACAAGTTAAGCTCTGACCATAATGGAACAAAATCATTCTTGCGCAGTTATGGCCACAACTTTACTACCTTGTTCTAATGTGTTAATAATTCATTGGATTAATTTATCAGGGTGATGTCATTTTCTCCTCAGTGACGAAACTCCTTCATCCTACAGCAATTTAAAATAAATACAGGATGAGTGAGTTTCTGGTGGAGTCATACCAGTTATTTTTCTTTTCACATGATAATATGATCAGAGCTCATTATAATCTCTTCTTTAGTATTCTTTAAAAACTCTGTATAATAAGACAGTATCTCATCTTTCTTATGGATTTTAGTGGACCTTTGTCTAGATAAAGTAGATCACTGAGTGACTCCTCAAGAAGGATTTTGATGGTCAGCACCATAAAAAACTAAATACAGCTAATAGTAACAGTCAAAAAAAATTTTTATTATTTATGATGTATTTACTGTTTGTTATATTTATTATTTATTTGCATTTGCATTATTTATTTACATTTGCATTTGGACAGGATTAAAATGATCAGATGAGTTCTGAGTTAGTTAAAAAGCAGTGGGTAATTTAGCCTGAAATTTTCTCAGAGGTCAAAGGGGAAAAAAACTCAAACATCCAGATGTAAATAAATTCACAGAGGAGCACTTGTAAAAGAAAAAATAACCCCAGGACCCCTTGTATATTTAATCTAATCTGAATAGGATCTAATGTCACTCCCATGCATATAAGTTGTGGCAATAGATTAGAATTTTGTCTCAAAAGTTAACAGCGGTGGCCACCTTTTCATTTTATTTTTATGGTATGTCACCAGACGAGCTCCACAATAAAAAAAGAACATCAATTGTAATTTTAAAAAATAATAAATGTTAGAGCCAGTTTTCAGCCAATTCCAAAACAGACTGTTCAACTCCAAAACTAAAGAAGATGGAGACTCATGCTGCACTCCATTTGAACTGGGAAGTTGGAGTTTCCATGTTCTCAGTAAGACACTTCAAATACAACACCCCCAAAGTTCAGATTTCTTACTTAGAATGTTGGGAGAGTCTCACTCTCAAAATCCAAGCTCAAAATTCCAGATGGCTGCCTGAACATCCACAGCAGTAAAAGCTGTAGTTTTAAACTAGGGTGGAGATTTGGTCTCTGTGGCTAAATGGACTAAGGTGCCATCACTATGATCTGACTATTGCGAGTTCGAATCCCGATCATGCTGCTTGCCATCAGCAGCGAGGGCCCTGGAGAGCAGAAATTGGCAGTGCTCTCTCTGGGCGGGTAAGATGGCACTCTCTCCCAGGCACTACTAAGTAATGTTGGCTGGCTCAGGCATCTGCCAGGTGATATATCAGAACTGGGAATCCTGCACTTTCCTCCGAGCACGGCTGGCCAGCGGCAATGTATTGGCAGCAGTTGGAAAAGAGGCGGAGCTTGACTTCACATGTATTGAGCTTGTGTTAGTGTGCTCCCTCTTAGAGTCTGGGACATTACAAGTGATAGAGAGAGTCAACGTTGGGGAGAAAATCGAGTAACATCCACATGCACATCCATAACAGACTTGGCCATGTCTAACAGTGCGTACATCATTTGTACATTGTGTTGTAACCCTGACAGTCCCTCCCTGTCAGCCAATCAGATGCTAGCATGACTAAACTTCATCCTGGAGATGGAGCTGCTGCGCCAAAGATAATGTGAACAAATATTTTTTGCAAAAAGTCAAACAAGGCTTTCCTGAAGGTGTCCAATCTACCAGCTAATAGTAGTGTACTCATAAGCTGATATGAATGTGGTAATGTTTCCAACATAGACTTATCCCAAATCTTCTGAACAACGTAATATCACTCAAGAGTGCTGTAATACACAGGTATATCACTGTTAGATTGTCCTGGACGTATGTGACCTCAACATTACACCTCATGCTGCACCCACCGCTGCTGCAGTTCCTGTTTTTTAAAGTCCTATGATGAGTTTACAGCGTTTCCTCAGTAGGAAGTCCCACACTTCCTGTTACTTAGATTACAACACACGCTAATGAAACTCTGCTGAATGTTTGTCAGAATTATTTAACCCTAATGAGTACACAGTGTTACTGGCCTAAAACAAAGAGCACTGCTTCTTAAATCTGATTGTAAAATTCTTGATATCCACACAGTTAACCATACGAAACGACTGAAGAACTGTGGGTGTATGAAAGTTTTCCTACAAAAGGACATACTAGTAGTTGATCAGACAAACTTCACACACTAAACCTGACTAGATTTGAGATATGGTTTAAAACAGAGTAAATCTTGTAAATACTTTAATGATTTGCAAAGAAACTTGTACTTTTAAACTCATATTACAGTGAGACTTACATTGGTACTTTCTCTGTTCCTTCAGCATCAAGATATAGATCCTCCTGCACAGCTGAGAAAAGAGCAGAGAGATTTATATTACACACAAATATTCTCAGTGTAAACCTTTGATCTTGTCGAAAAAAAAAAGTTAATGTAAATATGTGACCCCGTCAGGGAAAACCAGGTCAAAGCTATTCTTTTTTTTCAAAATTTGTTTGTTTCAAAATATTTTTTTGTGAATTTAAGTTTTGTTTTTGATCAAAATATGTACTACAGTAGATATCTGAGACTATTATCTTTCATTTACAGCAATAATACTGAGTGGCTAAGTTTTGTCACTAATGTGAGTGACATGATATTGACACAATATCTCAATAAGTCGCTCAGTGACTTTGGCCTGGTTTTCTCTGGCGGGGTCACATATAGTAGTGAGTATTGTTGACAGCACTTTAACCCCACACATTCAGCCAACACCAGTTTTAGTTTAACCCCACCCACTCAGCCTACAGCAGTTTAATTTAACCCCACCCACTCAGCAGACAGCAGTTTTAGATTAACCCCACACACTCAGTACAGAGCAGTTTTAGTTTAACCCCACACACTCAGCATACAGCACTTTTAGTTTATCCTCAAACATTCAACCTACTGCAATTTAGCCCCACCCATTCAGCCTACAGCAGTTTAACTGGTACCATTCCTGCTACCTAATCAGAACAGCTCAGGTTACATCACTACACTGTACATTATCCAAACTGATACTATAAATATGTTCGGTCTCACCATCTGATTTATCTTTTCTCCTTTTTTTGCTGATCAGCACTGCAGCCACCACCATCGCTGTTAGGACCAGTGACAGCAGCAGAGACACTAAGATGATGATGAAAACGTATGGCTCTTCTGCATCTTCATTTGAATTTGGTGCATCAGTTACTTTGCTCTCTACTGTTGACTTTGTTGCCTGTGGTGGCCCAGCTAAGTCTGAAAGATAAAGAGTTAAACTCAAACCAGACTGTCTAAAACATTGTGGTGGTCAACTTTAAAACATATTTAACATGAACACAAGCTTCACAAGTTTAAAAGAGCAATTCAGAGCTTTTCAATCAGATATTTATCTGATGCTTCAATTTTTCATTGTAAGTAATCATGGAAAAACATTTCCTTGAACTTGACAAACCTCAGGATTGGTCCATGAGGCTAGCATGATCAAACCACAAGGTCATATTGAGCATTGCTGTCAATGTTTGTCAAAAATGCTGACTTGAAACTAGCGTTTGTCTAATGCTGATAGTTAAAGTAAAAACAGAGATATGATTGTTTGCATTTTATATAAAAATGATAATTACACCTCTGTAAAAGTAGAGAGGTGAAAGGGGTGAGATGCCCATGAGTAAGCCATCAAAACTTGTGAATGTTGTTGACAAAAGTGAATTAAAATGAACCTCACACCTGCTTTTTGTTGTAATTAGCTTCATTTTATCTCAGATTTTACCAATTTATCATAGTGTTTCAAGTACATTTCTGTGTTTTTGAATGTCCAATATGTGTTGATACAGTACCTCAAAGCGAAACGTAATTGTCAAGTCATGTAGGTGATATGCAGAAAAACGATACTAAACATTTGGCATGGTAAACATTTTAACATGCTACGTAAAGGCCAAATCCAAATTATTCAAAAAAAGGCTTCAGGGTATTAGTTTATATGTAAGCTATTAATCTGTATATTTGTTTTTTCAGATGTGATGTCATCAAGGCTATACCAGAAAACCCTCAGAGAAAACAAAAGTAACCAGAACTTCCTTTTCATTCTGTTCTGCTCTTGTGTTGTAATATTAGGGCAGCTTGGGTAAGACTTTCTATTATTCAGTGTCATCTTAAAACCTGCACTGTTTCAAATTCACCTTACATAGTCACAATTTCATGTTTTTAGCAACTGCTCCCTGACTATTCTAAGGGTGCTTCAAGTCAGTGACTTGAGATTTTGTGGGTTAATAGTAAAGTGTCCCTGGCTATGAACTTTGAGAGGGGATCTCCAACATAAAACATACATCATTCCACAGAAACTTTACTTTCACTTTCAAAAAACATTTGGAACTGGCGCTGAAACCTTTAAGGCTTTAGTCATGAATACCCATCCCTAATGGACCCTGGGGCACAATGCACTGACAAGTGAGGCATGTTAGGAAGGGTCATTTGCTCACCTTTGACACTGGGTTGGGTTGGTAAACACCAAGATACAAACTCTAACTAAAAGTAGGTAGACTCCTGTGAAAATGAGGAGTGTGGCAGGTGCTTTACTAAGTTCAGAAAATTTCTTAAAATAATTATTTGTAGAAACTGACTATATGCTACACACTAAGAAAATGAAGTACATATTTGTACTTAAGAGAGTACAAAGGTTGTGGCTTGGGCTGTACCTTATTGAGGTACAATAGAGTACATTTCTATTGTTCTATCCATGGTTTTTGTACCAGTTAAGGGACTATTCTGTACCCAAAAAGGCTAGAATGTACCTTTGAGGGTACATTTATGAAAATTGTACCTTTGAGTACAAGACAGTACTTATATCTAGCTCTATTTTTTAATGTGTACAGATGCAGCATGAAGATGTTATGTTAAAATACTAAACTATTCTTTTAACATCAAGTCATATTGAACCTAGAGTACATATTTTAGACTGAAACAAGCTTTGTCTTTTGCACAAGCTTTATGTAAATTTTTTATAGTCATAGTTATATAACTGACCAGTCACCAGTAAACCTTGTTTTAAGTTTTGTTAGCACATCACAAATTTGCCAGTCTGTTGTTGCCCTGTGGAAGATATTTTTCAAACAATTTCAAATTCAAAGAAATTCTCATTTTCAACATTTGATATGTTGTCTTTGTAATATTTGCAGTGACATACAGGTTTAAATGTTTGTACAGCAATGCATTGTTATTTTTTAGATTTTGCACAGCATCCCAACTTTTTTTTTTTCAAAAAGGTTGAACATTTACACAGCTGTTGTGTAAGGAACAGATTTGTTTATGTAAATGCAATCTTATTCTATATGTTCTAGGTCCATGTACTCTGTTCATCCTCAGGTGAATGTAAAATGGGTTCAATTGTAAAATGTAATAAGTAGATAAATAATGTAGTGTACCTGCTATTCTGCCTCCAGTGTTATTTTTGTTTACAGGTGCATTTTTGACTGTTCCACCTTAAAAAAAACATATTGTGAAGTTTATTGTAAACTGCATAAAGCAATTTTTATTTAAAGAAATCCTGATAGGGGACTTTTCAGCTTTTGTTATGGCTGCTTAAAGGGGTTTCTTTCATTTTTTAAATCTTATATTTTTCTACATTTCAATATAATAAAATGCTTTAGATGTAAACAAAGTCATACAGAGTGGTTTGATCCATTCTAGAGAAACTTGTGTTCACAGAGTTTAATGGTTATGAAAGCTGCTTACAAAAAGTTATGTATGCACTGTGTGGCACTGTTTTATGATAGATTTGAGAAGAATTTGGTCTAAACATATTTTAAACATTAATTGATGGTGGAGATGTAAATGTAGGGTAGCCCCTACAATTTGCAGTGGGGATGGGGGACATGTCCCCTGCACTTTTTCAAAAGGCAATTTTGGTCCCCTGCAATTTTTACTGTCCAAAAACAATGTTATGCTATATTAAGCTCAAGCTGAAGCCTGTTACCCTTTATGAGCACTGACAAGTTCATCGATTGGCTCTGCTGTTTGTTGCTAACGTGTGATTGGCCGTCCCCTCTGCCTCTCCATTTGGTTCACTGCCAAAGGTCAAGAGCACTCACTGATTTTCTTTCTTACATTTAGTGGAGCAAGTGTGTGCATTCAAATGCTTCCCACTCGCTCACAAATCTATTTATGCTCATGAGCTCGAAATTCACTGCAAACAGCCAATCAAAAAGTAGTAAGTGATCTTATAATTACATATTTTACTATATATATAATATGTGTATACTGTATCATTCTAGGTATAATTCTGTGTAAATGAGGTAATGAGTTGGAGTGAAGTTGACTAACAAGATGAAACAGATTTGGGTGATATTTTTATGCTACATGCTTTTATTTTATTATTACTAATAATGATTAATAGTTATTAGTAGTATATTACTAATAGTAACTTGTAATTATTAATAAAATGTTATTAATAATTATTTTCAAGTAATGTATTAATATTTACTAATACATAATAAACATTTTATTTATGTTCAAGAATGCAACTCTCCAGCATATATTTGTTTTGTAGACCTTGGGTTCCTGTGAACTCCAATGTAATGTTTCTCTACAATGAATCATTTCCTATGACTTTGCTGAATTATGCACAAATTTAGAAAAAGAAATCAGTGGAATTTGGTCCATTTGACCGTAATAGTTAGGACTGGATGGGTTTGAGGTTTTCAGTAAATGAACAGACTGTAGTGCGGTACCTGTGGTTACAGTGGGGTTCTGTTTCTGAGTTCTGTTTTGAGTCTGTGTTGAGTTGGTTATGTGGCTGGAAGTCACAGCTGTATCAGAGAAATAAAACACAATTAGCCATCTGCTTTCACCCTCATATCCACAGCTGAGCCACTTTCCCATCAAGCTTTAAAGAGATCAGTGACAAATTAAATTTACACAAATGAAATTTCCTCTCGACACAAGTGTAGCTGATCAGCATAGACTTGCTTATGTGGTTTCTGATACTGTTACCTATAAAAAGTGCATTTCAAAAGCCATTTGAAGCCTGAATTGTATCTCTACTTTTGTCTATTTTATAGATAACAGTATGCCATACAGTCTCATTCTACAGCATCTGTCTATTTGAGAATATTTAACAAAAGGAAATTGTGTAATATAGGCCACAATATAATTGTGTAATATTGATGCCAGTTCCATTACTTGTTATCTATATAGGCATGCATTGGTTGATCAACAACGTTTTAGGTAATATATAGATATATCATAATGCATTGTGTCTATATTGACATATATCTATACAGTTCACATAATAGTGTAAGTAATGCTTTACTTCTTGTAGTCACTCACATGTCACTCGTGGCAAGGCAGCCTGTGCATATGATTCAGCATGTTTGGTAACATCCTTCTTTATGTAAACTGTTAAAATAAAAGAAGACAATTACAAAATACCCAAATATCCATTTTACTGCCTTGACTCTTCAAGTGTAACCAGTAGAATTCTACAGGATTGTGCTTTTATCTATATTTTAAGTGATTTTAAGTGTTATTTTTGTACCCACAGTAGTAGTTTCAATGTGGGTTCCTTATCTCATTACTTTTCATGTACAACATGTACTGTAATGACAAAAATAAATCTAATCAAACTAAAAGTTTAAATTTAATTGAATTACTTTTATTCTATTAGCTTTTAGTTGCACCTAAGAGATATTTAATTAAAGTTGAGTGAAAGACAAGTTAAGCTTCTATAAACAGTACCCTTACAAAAAAGTACCAAGGAAATACTGTCATGGTAGAACCATGGTTTATATACTATGCTAGTAGTACCAATGGTAACACTACTGCAATGCAACTAGTTCTACCATATTAATACTACTAAAAGTATGTACTTTAGTAAAACTAGTTGTATTGTTGTAGTATTATCATTATAGTTCATTATGGTAGTGTCCAAAATGACATGATGGTTTTACCACACTATGATACAAACATGTATTTTTGTAAGAGTAGACCCTATAAACCTATTTTAGGGTCTTAAAACTCATTTGACTCTGTCAGGTGTAGATAATTACAGAGCTTATTTGGCTATGTGGACCTTTAAAGCTTCTAAAGCCATGTGTCTTCATTTGCTCACTAGTTGCACACATAGTGAATCAGTACATAGTGCAAACAAATTGTACTTGTGACACAGACATGAAGACGGCATGCTAATATGCCGGGTATGGCCCTAATAGAAATTATTTTGGGGAAATTCTAGTAATTTAATTCCATTTTATTTACACTGACACCCAAATAAAGTCACCTGTCAGTCACACACTTTAGCATTAATGTATTCAGTTCACATTAAAGTGTTCCTTCCATCCAATAACAATACTAGCATAATGCTAATAGTGTTAGCATCAAGCTAACAGTGCTGCAACTATAAGCATTCCCTGGCAGCTGTAGCTGTGTTGCACTGAAGATTATAAATTCAGAAGACATTTATATTTATGTTGTGCCATTAACAATGGCTTTTCAGAAGCATTAAAACTAGCTTTTACTTATTAGCTAGCCTGTTAGCAGGCCAGCCATCTTTATCATTTTGTTCATGAAAATGTAATAATTCTGAATAGCATTTCATTGATTGTTGTGATCAGACAAGACACAGGTGCAAACAATGAAACATGATGTGACATGACTGCAGAGCATGGATGAGACATGACGTGAACAAGGCAGCATATGGAGACCTGAGAGCATGTGAACACGTGACAGATATATACAAGGAAGGGGGTGTGGCCAGGGATGCAGCAGGGTCACAGTACTCCAGCAAACAAGCTTTTGTTAGACCTTTTGTTGGACCTGAATGGTTATAAGATGCCAGCCTTATTTACTACAGTTGACATTCAGATTTTGGCAGACCACCTGTAGGTGTGCCACTTGGAGACCGGGTGTGACATGCCACATAGCAAACAAGTCTTTTTCACCATAAATGGTCATAGAATGCTGGCCCAATGATGGAAAACCTACTGAGATCCACATGCATATTTTGGAGAGTTGATTACCTGTAGGTGCGCCAGGACCATTTATTAAACAGAGTGGCAAACTTACAGTGGACACCTTTATTGCCTCTGAGCAAAATATCAGCCAGCAAAGGCAATAGGAGTATAACGTAATGGAGTATATTGTCAGAATCTTTTAGAATTGTGTCAATTGTCACAAATTTCTACATGTGGGCATACAAACAAAAGGTTGTCAGAACACACTCACAATGTAATTTGGTTGGCAGGGTTTCCAGCAAACACATAACACTGTCACTATGTTGTTTACTTTTTACAATCTTGCCACAGCATAGTCAAAGTAACATTGCTGTTTGCCTGCTGACAACACTGCAACATTTTAAATACATTCTACTTTTTATTTTAGTTTGGGTAGTATGGTACAGATTAATTTCGCTAATGTTGTCAATATGTCTGTCAAGGCATATCACTGGCAGTCAAGGATGTCACAGGAGTTATGCTTCAACATTGTGGACACCAAAACAATAGGTTGCCAGAACGCTGTCAAAACACAATTATGTTTCTAGGTTATTGTTGCTATTAAAACTTAAGGTGTGGGAAATATCTTTCCAGATTTGGTAGGCAGATAATATAACTACTAGAATTAGAATATTGTGAACAAGTTCATTTGTGTCAACAATTTCATTCAAAAGGCTAAAATTACATTTTTGTATTCTTATATTTTTATTTTTTATATTCTATACATGTAAACGGTCCTATTTCAAGTCTTTTTGTTTTATTGCTGATGTTGCTTAAATAGTAATTTACTCAAACTGAAATAGTCTAATAAAATGTCACTTCATATGTAATGAATATAAAATATAAGAATGACTGATTATTTTGAATGAAATAATGAACACAAAGTAACTTTATTATATTTTTGAGATTATTTAGTATATAAATATTCTGCCTAAATAGATAGCATTTTAAATCTAACTTTCTAGAGGTATCTAAAGCTCAAGCAGAGTACTATAAGTTTGAGAGGTAAAGAAAAAGACTTTGTATTTTAAGAACACCTCAAGAGCTGTTAAGTATGGTGGAGGAACTGTTATGCTTTGGCACTGCACAAATGCAGCAGGATTACAGAACCAAACAAGGATTTATTACAGTATACTGAAAACTGTGGCTAAGAAACAAAACTATGGCCGTGACAGGACTATGAATCAAAACATACTGTGACTGAAGACATTACAAGAAGCGTGATTAAAACAAGACATGACTTGAAGACAAACAATGACTGGGAAATACGAGGAAACCCTTAAAGCAAACTTAATTAGACATGGGATTAGCGGCCATGACGGCACATGGGAAACACAAAAAAAAGCACATGGCGACAGGATGGCACATGGGAAAAGTAAATAAACAAGGCATGTGGACAGAGGCGGGGCCAGGGATGAGGCTATGGCGGGTGGGTTACACATTGACACATTCTACTACGTAAATATCAACAAATTTTGGAAGCTAATATCCCACAGGGAGTGGAGAAACTGAAAAGCAGGTAGATAATAACAAGGCAATGTACTTTGTAGCATTATTTTGTTATGTAAAGTGAGCTCTAAGGAATTTCACTATATGTCTATATACAGCATGGCTGTGTATGCAGACAGCAAATCTGAATAGAATTGAAGTGAAATGTTTAATAACAGTAGCCCTAAGCCCTGATAAAGCTCTGACTGTTTATATTCTGAAGAAAGCAATCTTATCTATGGAAAGTTCTAATCCTTTCCAGACAGCATCTGCAAATTATCTGAATTGGGCAGTAAAACCAGGATATACCAGAGTGAATCAGATTGTCTGCATTTTGTTTTTATCCCACACCATCACATGAACACAGGTTTTAGGAATTTGTTTGCAAATTCTTCTGTAAGAGAGTCTGAAAGTAAACTTCCACACGCCGCCATAAAAAACGTATCACCCAGAAATCTTATTTACATATTTGTACCTTGCATGTAGTTAATCAGACAAGACATGTTTTGGAGTCCAACTTTTGCTTCTTTAGTTTAGACAAACACTAACAAACACTAGACCTCAACAGCTAGCTAGATAGCTCAGAGCTTTGAAATGACATCGGAATCTCAACTTACTCAAACTGCATCCAGATCTTAATGAAGGTCTCATAGGCTAGTAGATGTGGTTAAGGACACAGTATGACTTTAGAAATTAATGAAACTTCACTGCTACAGGCAGTAACTGGTATTGACCGGGAATCAGATTCTGCACTTATGACAAACATTGTAACTCAAACTGATTCTAGAGCTTAGAGTCTAGACCCTAGAGCCTTCTCTGAGTCAGCTACATTTCCTTTCCTACCTGTTCTTTCAGCTAAATTGTTTTTTGTTTTTTAATCGTTCATGGAAAGCCAAAATGTCTCCAAAAACACAGAAGTCTGTGAATTTTATGAAGGTCTGAACATGATTGGAGTGTAGTTTTGGTGATGGATTTTTACAGAAATGACGGGCTGTTTAGGTGACTATTGAGTTCTAGCGTTTGTTAGCAATGTTAGCCCCAGTTCAAACTAAAGAAGCAAAATTTGATCACCAAACATGTCTTGGTTGACTTAATACATCTGAGGTGGAACCATTCCAAGCCAGCACACACACACTTACACACACACACACACATACACACATACACTCACACATATTCACACTCACACACACACAGGCAAGGATGAGAAATATTTGCTTCCTCTGAAACAGCCTCATACAAACTGTAATACTAGATTACAAAACAGATTACAAAACAGACCAAATGAACATCAATTCTGAGTGTGTTTACCTGTGTGTCCAGTCTCCCATTGTAAATTTGTCACTGCTGGACTGTGTGCTGATGTATGAAAAAGGCAAAATGTGTTATAATGTGATATGTACAGTATGTGTTAGAAAAGGCAAAATACAATTAAAAACTGACTGAACAACAAGTAATTACATGCTAACTATCTTAGGCAACATAGCACTGTGTTACTTCTCCAAATGTTAATAAAGAAGTGGAACCAAAAATCAATACTTATTCCAAAAGGATATGGTACATGGTTTATTCAAATCTTTAATTGGAAGTTCAAAGTGGACAGAAATTAAAACTTCATTAAAAAAAGCTCATTTTTACTCATTTTGTAAAAAAAAGTTATATATACAGTGGTATGAAAAGGTTTGGGCACCCCTGATCATTTTTATGATTTTGCTTTATAAATCATTGGTTGTTCTGATCAGCAATTTCAGTTAAATATATCATATAGCAGAGGAGCACAGTGATATTTGAGAAGTGAAATTAAGTTTATAGGATTTACAGAAAGTGTGCAATAATTATTTAAACAAAATTAGACAGGCATGCACAAATTTGGACACCGCAACAGAAAAATTACATCAATATTTAGTTCTTTCTGTAGCTTCCAATGAGAGTCTTGATTCTGGTTGAAGGTTTGATGGTTTCTGAGCATGGACAGCCCGCTTTAAATCACACCACATATTTTCAATAATATTCAGGTCTGGGGACTGAGTTGGCCATTCCAGAATGTTGTACTTGTTTCTCTGCATGAATGCCTTAGTAGATTTTGAGCAGTGTTTAGGGTCATTGTCTTGTTGAAGTATCCAGCCCCTGTGCAACTTTAACTTTGTCGCTGATTCTTGAACATTGTTCTCAAGAATTTGCTGATATTGACTGGAATCCATGCAACCCTCAACTTTAACAAGATTCCCAGTACCTGCACTGGCCATACAGCCCCACAGCATGATGGAACCATCACCAAATTTGATTGTGGGTAGCAAGTGTTTGTCTTGGAATGCTGTGTTCTTTTTCTTTCATACTGCCCCTTATGTCCAAATAACTCAATTTTAGTTTCATCAGTCCACAGCACCTTGTTCCAAAATGAAGCTGGCTTTTCCAAATGTGCTTTAGCATACCTCAAACGACTCTGTTTGTGGCATGGGCGCAGCCTCTCTTTGTGCAAAGTGCACTGAATAGTTGAACGATGCACAGTGACACCATCTGCAGCAAGATGATGTTGTAGGTTTTTGGAGCTGATTTGTGGGTTGACAGTTCTCACCATCCTTTGTCTCTGCCTATCTGAGATTTTTCTTGGCCTGCCACTTCAGGCCTTAACTAGAACAGTGCCTGTGGTCTTCCATTTCCTCACTATGTTCCTCACAGTGGAAACTGACAGCTGAAATCTCTGAGATAGCTTTTTGTATCCTTTCCCTAAAGCAATCTTTGTTTTCAGGTCATTTGAGAGTTGTTTTGAGGCTCCCCTATTGTCACTCTTCAGAGAAGATGCAAAGAGGAGAAAAACCTGCAATTGGCCACCTTAATTGGATTCACCTGTGTATGTAGGTCAAAGGTCAATGAGCTTACCATACAAATTTTGTGTTCCAATAATTATTATTAAAGGTATTCAGATCAATAAAACAACAAGAGTGCCAAAATGTATGCAACTGCCTAATTTTGTTTAAAATAATTATTATACACATTCGGTAAATCCTATAAACTTAATTTCACTTCTCAAATATCACTGTGCTCATACCATAATGATCAACAGTAAAAAAAAAAAAAAGCTTGAAATATGTCACTTGATGTGTAATGAATATAAAATATAAGACTTGAATGAAATTATAAACACAAATGAACTTTATAATATTTTTGAGATGCATTAGTATATAAATTTTACTGCCAAAATATAAAGCATCTTAATTCTAACTTTCTATAGGTCTCTAACACTCCAGCAGAATATTGTAAGTCTGGGAGAAAAAGAAAAGCATTTTAAGAAAAGAATATCTTAACAGCTGTTAAGTATGGTGGAGGAACTGCTATGCTTTGGCACAACCAGTGGCACTGTCAGTGTGGCAGGGATACATTGACAAATTCTACTACGGTAAATATCAACAAAAGTCATTTTCAGCTTTTACATAACTTGTTTTGTATTTATCTTAGAAAATAATGAATGCTGAATCTGCCAATGGTCCCTGACTACTTCAGAGCTAAAAGGGAAAAGTGTGTATAAATGAGTATGTGAAAAACATCCATTAAACTGGATTCATTCTTAATGTAGCAACATTGTATTTTCAAATTACAATTATGATAAATCAGATAAGATTTTTACCTTAAACGTCATGGACGAGAGGTACAGCAAGATTGATCACTATATTATCACTATCAGCATTACATATAAATCTCAGAGCTCTCATGGTTCACTGGTGGTTTTGGATAGTAAACAAAAAGTATATAATTGTGCTGTATGCTAGTGATAGGACTCCTGGTTCTGTTATAAAAACAGGAAGCTTCTCTAATGAATCATTTCCCATTAAACATTCTGAATTATTGTAAATCCCCTTTAAAGTAGCTGGGTTTAAAATATGGATATGGACATAAAGTGCAATGTTTGAACAATGACATAAATACATGTAATGTTAAAATGCTAAACATTATAAGCAATTAGAAATCACTCACAGGTCACGTCAATTTCATTTGTTTCCGATGTCCCATCTCCAGATATGATCTCCTTCTCACAGTGAACTGCAGAAGAAAAAGTATTAAACCATCATGGATTAGGCTTATAAAGAGTGAACCACAGTAATGAAACTTTAGCCTGAGGATCAGTTGAGGCCTGTTTAAATGTAGATGTTATCTTAGAAACATTCTTAACCATCAGCTTCTCAAACTAAGTATCACTGAACAGATCAACATGCTTATCATTCATCTTTGTTTATTATTCAGCAAATAGTCTAAATTATTCGGTAATTACTGAGTTATTAAGTTATTACTAGGAGTCATTCAGTAACTATAAGCAATAATAAACATTCCAGGTTGCGGTGCAAGCTCACTCAGGGGGCTCCAAGGACCCTGTTCTTCAGTGATCAAGACCCCCACATAACAGGTATTATTTGGGTAGTGAATCATTCTCAATATGGATGTGGTGATGGGGTTTACATTTATGGCATTTGGCAGACACTCTTATCCAGAGCGACATACAACAGTGCTTTGTTTACATTAAGATAATTATCTCAGCTAGTATAGACAGGTTAGAGCCCAAGCTACTCTTCAGTTCAGTCACTGTTAGAGCAAAACCATCACTAATACCTAGAAAGATACACAATTATACACAATATAAGAGCTTTATAATGCATTACAATAAGTGTTTTAAACTAGTGTTTGCTTAAGTGTTCATCAACGAGATGGTCTTCAGTCTGTTTGAAGACTATGAGTGTAATGCTCAGATTGGACAGGAAGGCAGACACACGGATAAAATAAAATTTAAATTTTACTGCTGATAAGCCAAAACACCATCCCATAACACATTCTACACAGGCCAGACACAAGCTTAAGACAAAGGCAAAAGTCACACATGGAGTGGCTTAGGAAAACCAAACCAGAATACAAAATCTACTCATATATATGGCGAAGACAAAGAGGGGTCAGAATAACATAGGCCAGGGTCAAACACGAAATCAAAATAGTGAAAGATACGCTAGGAAAGACACAGGAGATAGTGGCAATACTTCGCGTTGGACTCAAGCAAACACAGCCAATATAAAGTGTCTCTAATCATGACGAGCAGGTGAGGCCGCTCAGAATTCCGGCGAGAGCGACCTTTGGACTCTGTTCTGATTGGTCAGAGGAGCGCCTCCGCTCTGTGTGGCTTGCATGTGATTGGTGGGAATAGATGAGTCCTCAGCCTCGTTTCTGACAATGAGGGACTCTGCTGTGCAAACAACCAGTGGGAGTTTGTTCCACCACCTCAGTGCTATGACAGAAAAGAGTCTTGAGTGTAAGTTTTCCACCGTGTCTTGAAGGATGGCGAGTCAAGCAGAGCATTTTGAATCTGATGTGAGAAGCTACACGAAGTCAGTGAAGTGAACGCAGCAGTGGAGTGAGAACTTGGGCTGATTGAAGACCAGCCAAGCAGCTGCATTCTGGATCAGCTGCAGGGGCCTGATGGCTCACATAGGAAGACCAGCCAGGAGAGCGCTGCAATTGTCAAGTCTTGAGATGATGAAAGACTGGACTAGCACCTGGGTGGCATCCTGAGTTAGAAAGGATCAAATCTGTCGAATGTTGAAGAGGAGGAACCTGCACAACTGAGTCAAGTTTGCGATGTAAGTAGATAACGATAACAGGTTGTTAGTATGTGTTATACAAGGTACAAGGTTGGCTGGTACAAGTTAATCAGACACATGATGTTTTACACCTCAGTGTCACTGCTGGAGTTAAAATAGTGCACCAATCAGCCAACAGTGTCCTGTGAGCACTAGTGAAGGACTAAAACAAACTGGAGAACAACAGATGAGCTACCGTCTCTGACTTTACACCTACAAAGTGTAAGGTAAGTGTGTCTAATAGAGTGGACAGTGAGTGGACACAGTGTTTAAAAGCTCCATCAGCTCTGCACACCACCACCACATCCGTGTCACTGCAGTACTGATTCATCAGAAGCTTAAAACTGAAATTAGAAGGTGCCTACTGAAGCTTTACATGATGATGTATGGTTGGCAGGATGAGAGTTGGAAGGAAGAGAGTTTTGCATACAGAGGAAGCACTACAGTCAAAAAACGCAGCACATCTAGTCTTTGGTGCTTTCATGTGGAGCTCCTGGAGGTTTCTGTTGCTTTTTACTGGAATCCATCAGCTGTTACAGACTCTGAGCTGCATGTGTCATCTTGCCTAAAAGCCACTGACACCGCTGAGAGAACGAACACTGAGAGTTTTTAGTTTTCCTCTTGATTCTGACCCACTGATAGTGCTGAATGAGAGACTGTCAGAAGAGAAAGAAGGAAAGGAGAAAGGAAGAGAAAATAAGAGACAGACAGAAGGAGAGGAGAAACAGTGTGAGACAGAAAGAAAGAGAAAGAAAAGAGAGAGAGAGATGAAAGGCGGGTTAACTCCTACCCTGAGTGATCAGGTTGGCCGTCAGTGCCAGAATCAGTAGCATGAGTTTGGGGGTCATTTCCCAGAATCCTCGGCAGTTGTGGTGTTGGCCCATACAGAGAAGCACTCCGACCCAAACACACCTCCAGCTCTCTCATCACATCCTTCTGTCACTACTTCTCACTCTCTCCCCCTCGAATACTCTCTCTCTTCCTTCTCTCTCTCCCTCTAATACTCACACTCTCTCTTCCTTTTCTCTCTCTCTCTCTCTCTCTCTCTCTCTCTCTCTCTCTCTCTCTTCCTTCTCTCTCTCTCTTTCTCTCTCTCTAATACTAACTCTGTCTCTCTTCCTTCTCTCTCTGTCTCTCTCTCTCTGTCTCTCTCTCTGTCTCTCTCTCTAATACTAACTCTATGTTCTTTCTCTCTCTTGCTTCTCTCTCTAATTCCTTCTCCCTCCCTCTTTCACACACATACTCTCTCTCTCTCTCTCTCTCTCCCTACTTTCTATCGCTTGTGGTTGTGATGTAATTCGTAGTGAACTTGTTGTTACAAGTCAAGCTGCTTCCTTGTTAGCTGAGAAAACAAATTCCAGAGAGAGAGAGAGAGAGAGAGATAGAGAGAGAGAGAGAGAGAGAGAGAGAGAGAGAGAGAGAGAGAGAGAGAGAGAGAGAGAGAGAGAGAGAGAGAGGTGAGTAAACGGGGAGTGGTAAAGGTATTAAATAAACAGCAGCCACTGAGTGTGAGGGAGTGAGTGTGTGCAGCTGTAGAGATTAGTGCAGTAACTTTTTGTTTTCTGATGATCTCTGGTGTTCATAACGGTGAGGCACAAGTTAACAATGTACTGAATGTGCAAGAGTTCATATACAACCCCTTACTTACTGTAAAGAAAATGCAAATAAAATGAGGGTTACATTTTATTTAATCTTTTGTCTGAACAAATTAATTTAATTTGTTATGCATCCATTCCTGCATTTCATGGCCTCAACACATTCCAAAAAAGTAGGAAATGGGGCAATTTAGCACAAGTAATTTAATATAAAAGCTATAGAATGATGTGAAACAGGTGATGTCAACAGGTGACTGCAATCATAACATAGTACAGCAGTATCCAGTTGGCTGAGTCTTTGAGGAGGCGGGCAGATGCTCTACAGGGTGTCATCATTAATATGTTTAAAAGCTACATTTTTTCTTTTTCTTTTTCATGTTGTCATTTGCTGGTTTGTTCACTTGCTGATCAAAGATTCAGCATTATCCCCACATTGCTGCAGTAACAGCCAGGGAAGGTCTGTAGAAACACTGCTATTCTGGTTGTATTCAACTACAAGAGCAATTGTAAGGTCAGGTACTGATAATGGATGATCAGATCTGGATTACAAACTCCTCACCAATTCATCCAAAAGGTAATGATGGAGCTCCATCACTGCAGAGAATACAGTTCAACTGCTTCAAAGCTCAATGTTCTATTATTTGTCGCAACTTTTCGCCCCTACGTGGTCACGTAGCGCTACTGCATCGTATAACACCTGCTTCACCAGCAGAGGTCGCTGTGACACTAAATATTTAGCAAAGACATGCCGGTATTGTTTGTGTTTCAGAGAGCAACTGCTGGGAGTGTTACTTGAGCTTTGATTTTCCTGAAATAGTGTTTGGATGGCAAGATAAGAGTTTTTGTTGGTAAATTCACGTTTATAAATATAGCTTCTTGAAGAGATTATGTAATAGAAACAGTATTTTTAACATCTTGTTTTATAGCAGAACTACATGGAAAAGTGTGGTGCCTCTAAATAACATCCCGTGTAAAAATAGTGCATAATAATAAAACAAAGATGTGGGAACATGATAGTTAAGACGTGGCCATGCCTTAACTTCTTTGTTCCCACACATTAGTAAATTGTGACCACATATTATTAAAAAAAACTTACTAACATAACACAACAATACTAAACATAACTAATATAAAAAGTTTGATATAAAAACATCTTCACCTAAAGAATGTTGGGACTCTGTACATGAGTTACTTTATAATAAGCCCAAACAAAAAAGTGTTACTCTCCCAAAATAAAAAATACAATAGTGAAACATTAACCTATGAAACGAACAAAACTGATATACTTTGTGCGCTAAATAAATACTTTTGTAATATTGGTGAACATATGCATAAAAACATTGATAACTCAAATATCCCTGACCCAAATACACTCCCCTATGTATCAGACAGATCAGCATACTTTATGAATGTATCAGAGGATGAAATTTTTTAAATTATTAAAAATCTGGTCCAGATAATATCCCAATTAAATTTATTAAAAAATGTGCTCAACACCTAATTCAACCACTGGTAAGCATTGCTAACTGTATGTTACGAACTGGATGTTTTCCTATTAAACTAAAATGTGCTAAGGTGGTGCCACTTTTTAAAGATGGTGATCCCAATGATCCCACAAACTATCGTCCCATATCAATTCTGTCTATTTTTGCTAAAATTTTGGAGAAAATCATAGAATCTAGACTTTTAAAATACATAAATTCAATGGGAATCTTGAGTCAGAAACAATTCGGCTTTTGCAATAAATCGAGTACCCAAGCTGCCTGTGCCCAATTAATAAACAAACTACAAAACCAAATTGATTTAAACAAAAATACGCTAGCCGCATTGTTATTCATTGATTTATCTATAGCATTCGATTCAGTTTATATAAAATT
>BRDA01008492.1:80399-106456 GCA_036984385.1 Crenuchus spilurus | reverse complement strand
GCTATTTGGTTAGTTTTCAGACTGGCACAAGCCTAAAAGCTCCAAAATGCACCCCAACAAACCACGTGAACACATTGTCTTCTCTGATTGGTCAGAGCTGTCTGGCGCGGGGCAAAGAATGTAAACACAACTGCAGAGCAAAAACTGTCTCTGTTGCTTCGGCATTCACCTGCTGCTTCGGGGTGCTCACCTGTCCCGAGTCACGGCTCCATTCCTCTGTTTAACTCTCTGAGAGCCCTCACGCGAGTCTTTGTGGTGGATTAGTGATGTGATATGTATGGTAGTGATGGGAAGCTCTTTAAGTTCTTTGCTTTTTATCATTTGTAGCCTCATATTTAAATCTAAATAAGCAAAAATAAGTGGTTCGTGTGCGGAGAAACCCTTTTGCCTTCAGTCTTTTTATGATAAACTTTATAAATGCTTCATTTTGTGCATTAGTCCTGTAAAAAAAAAAAAAAACATTCTTACTTTTATTTAACATTTTTAAATAAACTTTTAATGGAACACAGGCAAAACTTATTTTTACATTATTATTATATTAATATTTATACCACTTATTTTTATACCACTTATTTTTGCTTATTTAGATTTAAATATGAGGCTACAAATGATAAAAAGCATTGCTAACTGTATGTTATGAACTGGATGTTTTCCTATTAAACTAAAATGTGCTAAGGTGGTGCCACTTTTTAAAGATGGTGATCCCAATGATCCCACAAACTATCGTCCCATATCAATTCTGTCTATTTTTGCTAAAATTTTGGAGAAAATCATAGAATCTAGACTTTTAAAATACATAAATTCAATGGGAATCTTGAGTCAGAAACAATTCGGCTTTTGCAATAAATCGAGTACCCAAGCTGCCTGTGCCCAATTATCGAGTACCCAAGCTGCCTGTGCCCAATTAATAAACAAACTACAAAACCAAATTGATTTAAACAAAAATACGCTAGCCGCACTGTTATTCATTGGTTTATCTAAAGCATTCGATTCAGTTTATATAAAATTATTGATAAAAAAGCTTAAATCCTTGGGATTATGTGGTCATATGTTGAATCTATTCACATCATATCTTACACATAGATGTCAATACACCTTTAATGGTAGTGATACAAGTACCCTTAACAATCTCAACTTTGGGGTCCCACAGGGGTCAGTTTTGTCTCCCTTGTTATTTAATATATTTCTTAATGATATTGTAAATTTGAATCTCAAGGGGACCTTGATTTTATATGCAGATGATATCTGCGTATCATATGTTGGTTGTGACAATCAGAACTTGATGGAAAATATGCAACATGACCTTACACTTTTATCAAATTGGTTTAAATTTAATTATCTATCAATGAATGTGAAAAAACAAAGTATATGATTATCACACCATCAGGATCAATTCATATACCAAACCCTCCTGTAGTAAATAATGTATGTATTGAAAAAGTTTCTGTCTTTAAATATCTGGGCCTCCAAATCGATGAAAATTTAAAGTGGACAAATCATATATTGTATATAAAACAAAAAATCAAACCAATTCTAGGTTTTTGTGGCGCATTAGGAAGTTCGCAACTGTGAAGATCAAAAAACAAATATATTTTGCATTAATTCACTCTCATTTAAATTACCTTGTATCTATCCACTCTCATTTAAATTACCTTGTATCTATCTGGGGTAATGCAACTAAATCAAACTTATCATGTCTCTATGTCTTACAAAACCAAGCGATAAAAAAATGTTTTTAATTATTCATGGCAGAAAAATACATTAGAGTTATATGCTGAAACCAAAATTTTAAAATTGGATAATCTAAAAGCTAAAGGCCTTGCCAGCTTCATGTATCAAATACAGAATAATTTAATTAAGGGGGAACATAATCTCCTTTTAAATAATGAAATTCATGCCTATAATACCCGTGCTGCTTCACAATATCATGTACCCTATATAAGAACCAATTTAGGAAAAATGTCTGTTGTAAACCAAGCTGTCATAATCTACAACTCTTTACCAGATATTATTAAACTACAACCAAATCTGTTTTTGTTTAAAATATGTTTACATGTTTTTCATACTGATAAACAACTTATTGATGTTGAATAACAGTCTATATATTCATTTTTATCTAGACTCCTGTGTAAAATTATTTATCAAATTTGCCATATGACGTGATAACTATTTTTCATGCACCCTATACGAGTTCTCTCCTTGTGGTGCTGGTTTCTATTTGTACATGCACATGTTCTAATGTTGAATGTATAATTTTTATGTAATAATAAATTGCATTCTCAATTAAAAAAATAATAATAAAAAAAAGACTGTAAATAAGGTACGCATGCGCGTTCGTGTCATCATCAGGCGGCGGGAAACAGAGCAGCTGTAACAACCTCACAGAAGTGAAGGAGCTTCAGTAAAATAGGCTTATTTTAACAATGGTAGGACATTTTTACTTAGTTTATGACAGCATGTTTTGAAAACAAAGACGTTTGCTCGCGGTGAAGAGTCAGTGATGGGGGAAAAATGAGTTTAAACGCTGTTATATTGTCAGTTGACTGAGTTACAGACTGAACGTGTAGCAGGGTCAAAGTCGTTAACTTTATCAGTCTGACACAAACAATTCAGCTATTAAACGTCAGACTCCAGGCTCACCGCGCTGTAAAATGGTCTAATGTTTATTATTAATACATATGTTGGGTTTTAACACCCTAAACTGAGCTGAGTGAGGGTGTTTGAGTACCTCAGTTCCCGTAGTGTAGTGGTTATCACGTTCGCCTAACACGCGAAAGGTCCTCGGTTCGAAACCGGGCGGGAACAAGGATTTTTATTTTGTAGGCTAAAGTGGATATTTTTCTCATTCATATACCCCCATAATATTAAGTAATATTGGCAAAATTTACCAGAAAGAAATATTAACTACAAATAACTCGATTTTATTTAAATATCTTTGGGATCCAGATTATATTCTCAGATGTCTGGTATACAACATAAAAGTCCTGTTCAGTTTCTCTGGTTTACTGTTAATATTTTTTATTTCTTACATAATCTACTGAAAACATTAGTAGTCATTTAGAGCATTTATTTTTTATGTAAGTGTCCAAAAGGACAAAAACGAAACCTCATTTAAAGCAGATAAATAAAAAACTGTGTTAGGTGAAATAAAACCTGGTTTGTCTTATTGGTTGACAAAAATTCAAGCAGCTCTGTTCTGTTTGTTGACTTGTCACCATCCATCGTCCTCTTTGAATTATTCCAGAGGTTGTCAGTGAGGTTCAGGTCTGGAGATTTGAGTGGCCACTTTTTAATATGAAGATATGTTGCATTAATTCTCTCTGCCAGCTTTTGTTAGAGAACTACACAGTTTTTTTGGTGTGTGTGTGTGTGTGTGTGTGTGTGTAAATAACTGTTTTCATCTGCTGTTTTTCACAGTCTAAAAAGAAAGGATTAAGTCTGGAAGAGAAAAGAAGCCGTATGATGGAGATATTTTTTGAAACTGTAAGTAACTGTGATTGCAATTTCCAGTGTTTAATAACATGCCATTATTTCCATATATACTTTTAAATGGCACACTAAGCAGATTATTTATAGTCCTGGATTAGCGACATGCCACAGTTTGCTTATGACGTTTTTAAAAAGTTAAACAAAAACAGTTAAAACATTTTTAAATGGATTATTGAATCTGCAAGATTTAGCCTGGTAATATAAATGAGCTGGTTTACTGATTAAAAGTATGATGTCATTTCTTCTAGAAAGATGTGTATCAGCTGAAGGACATTGAAAAAATCGCCCCCAAATCAAAAGGGATCAGTATGTATTAATATCCCAATATATTAAAGCTTGTGCTGAGATAATCAGGCTTCTTTTGCATTTTCTCTTAAGGGTCCTATTGCATAATACTGTAGTAAAACTGGGTTTGATAAGTACCTGACAAGTTGTGACAAAGGAGGGGAAATATTTCTTGTCAGAAATCACATATTTACATGTCATGTCAAGCTCTTTATGAGCAAAATCAGATGTGTTAAAGCAGGGAAAACACAAAATTTGGTATTGTGCAAAAGTCTCATAATTGAGTTTGTTTAGAGCCAGAAGTCAAATCTTCAGTTCTTCAGTGATGGATCAGCCAAGACTGTTGTCTTATTTTGTTTCTTTAGTCTAATACCAGAGTTAAAAATAGGCTAAATTATGGAGATAAAAGGCTAATAGTAGACGTCTGTCAGTCGTATAGATTTTAGTTAATGTTTTTTATGTTAATTATGGATATGTGCTAAATTTGAGATGTTGAGCATACATTTCACTCGTGATCAATAAAGTATTTATCTGTCTAAAACTTGAGCTCTATCTTTCTCTCTTTGTCCCTGTCTCTGTTTTTCTCTGTCTCTGTTTTTCTCTGTCTCTGTCTTTTTTTCTCTCTGTCTCTTTCTCTCTCTTTAATAACCTTTTACTTTAACTCGGTGCATGTGATAAAGTGTCTGTACTGAAACTGTAATAAAGTGCTGGTTAAAACTCAAACTCTGGGCTCCGAGTGGCTCATCAGTCTTAAGACGCTGATACTATGACCAGAGGATTGCAAGTTTGAATCCCAGTCATGCTGTTTGCCATCAACATCTGGGGCCCAATAGAGCAAAAATTGGCAGTGCTCTCTCTGGGCGGGTAGATGGCGCTCTCACTCTCCCTATCACTCACACATTGCAATGTCCACTGGCTCAGGCGTCTACTGATTGGTCCATTTGGAGCTGGGAACCTTGCACTTTCCTTCAAGCACGTTGGCTCCCCAGTGACGGTTCGAAAAGAGTCGGTGGCCATATCATATGCAGCAGAGGAGGCACGTGCATGTCTTCACCCTCCTAGAGTGCAAAGCAATGCAAAGTGATTGGGAGAGCCCCCTAGCGAATAGGATGGGTTAATTGGCTACTACCAAATAGGGAAGTGGAGAAAATTGGCAAAAATGAATAATAAAAAAACTCAAACTCTGTCTCTCACTTTGAATTAAAAGTGTTGTATATAAACAGCTCATTCTACCTTTAAAAAATCTTTTGTGACAGCGTCTTTCTCTGTAACTGGCTGCCACTCACTGTTATGGGGTGTGGAGTGGATTTAGGGTTGGTGGTGAAATTTGGACACAGCAATATAAATAACAGCTCACAAGTATGACTCAATTCTCCTTGTTTTTGCCAAAGGACTGTTCCAAAGAAACCATATCACTTGTAAAATGTATCATCAGTCACATTGCTGGGTCAACTAAAAACTAAATAACTGTACATAGAGAAGTGTTATCTATCATTTAGTAGTTTGTTGTTAATAATAATCTTTTTGTTGAATAAAATAACATCATTCCCTCTCTTTAGCCCCAATGTCAGTGAAGGATGTGCTACAGAGTCTGGTGGATGATAACATGGTGGATACAGAAAGGGTGGGCACTTCCAATTACTACTGGGCTTTTCCCAGTAAAGCCCTGCATGCCCGCAAACGCAGAATAGAGGACCTGGAGAAACAGGTGAGATTCTGATGCTAATGGTAAAGGTAAGTTGTTTTTGTCTCCAGTCACTGGTTGGCACCATTCAGCAGCACAGTCTTAAAAGAAGTTGGCTGCAGCACAGTCAGAAATGGGTCTTAAGTGCTTTGTAAAAGTTTTCAAAGACCCAAGGCATTGAAAGTATTTGCCACTTTCACAATTCCCAGAATGCACCGCGCAACCGGCAACATCCAGTTCACCATTTTCTCTTGTTTTTCTCTTGTTTATGTCTGTGCCAGCTACGCTGGCAGTGTAGCTTAGTATTGATAACATGCAACACAATAGCTTGCAACAACGTGTTTACACTAAAAACCCACTGCATAAATTGAAAATACAAGTTGACACAACAAGATATGATGTTTAATATCCAAAGAAATATTATTTGCATATAGTTACAAAAGCTAGTAGATATCACATAAGTATTTACTTACCAAATAAAGTTGTAAACAGTGTATGTAGCGTAGCTGGCACAGACATAAACAAGAGAAAATGGTGAACCTGATGTTGCCGGTTGCGCTGTGCATTCTGGGAATTGTGAAAGAGGCGAATGGGAGTACTTCAGACTGACACTATGTACACTGTATACACTATGATAGTCATACTACAGCAGCACTACAGAATAGAATTAGAATCTGGGCCTAATCATGATCATGTAAAAGTCCAATTACTGTATTTCTGTATGATTCAGAATTATTACATGAATAAAAAAGTACAAACATTTATACAGCAGTGGAATAGACAATGCATTAAAAAGTTTTTTTAATGTTTGAAGGGAAAGAATATTTAAATTCAATTTAAATAATTAAAATTAAGTAGGCGTCACAGTGGCTTAGTGGTTAGCACGTTCGCATCTCAGCGCTGAGGTTTTGGGTTTGAGTCCACATCTGAGCGGAGTTTCCATGTTCTCCCCGTGTCTGCGTGGGTTTCCTTTGGGGTCTCCGGTTTCCTCCCACAGTCCAAAAACATGGAGGTCATGTGGATTGGGTCCTCTAAAAATTGTCTGTTTGTGTTTGTATGTGCATCCAGCGATGGATTGGTGCCCTGTCCTAGGCTTAGTTGAATAGTGTAATGCCCTGCGCCCACTGAGGGGGTAGGGGACTAACCGCGACCCTGATAAGGATTAAGCGTGTGTGATAATGGATGGATGGAAAGATAAAATTAAGTATTTTTAATCTTTTTTTCATCTGTTATAGCATGAAGAAGGGAAGCTGAGGAGAGCATCTCTTCAGCAGGCGGTTGAGAAAGCTAAGAAAGGACGGCAAGATACTGTAAGTAATGCATGGATGGATAAACATTTTATTAAACCTGAAGCAACAAAAGAACTGTACAAATCACACCATATTTTTGACAGAGAGATATAAACAGGACAGTTGTTTTAGAAATGGATGATATTGTAAATTTACATATGATACAAACTACTGAAGTTTTAAATGAGTTTCTAAAACTGTTCCACTGAATACTATTCATGTTAAGTGGGCAAAATAACTAAAGTATATAAACACTTTAAATGTAGGTTATTATATAAAAGAGCCCATGTTAGATAATTCAGTACTTTTTATTCAGAAAGACCAGTCCTCCTCTTTTATAAGAGTGGATCTTCACATTCCAGTTATTATAGATCTTATCTCTGCCTCTTTAGAATACACTTAAATCACAATCTTCTCTGCTTTCTGTGTACCCTGTGTGTTTATGTACGTGTTTGTAGAAAGAGAGAGCTGCTCTTCAGAAGGAGTTTCATTCTCTGAGAGAGCAGAGAGAGAACCTGAGAGCTGAGCTGGAGAAATATAAAGAGTGTGATCCAGAAGTTGTGGAGGAGATGCGTGAGTACACAAACCACCCCAGGCTTACTCTGTAGACAAGAAAAGACCCCTCTTTCTCATTTTGCATGCGCTAGCAGATGTAGAAGCCTTTTTGCTTGTTCATACAAGATCATCACTGAGCTGCGGGTTTTATTGAACATACATTTTAAAGAGTGGAACTGCCAAGGAACAATAGGAGCTCAAATTTGAGGAGCTATTTTTTTTTAATGTAAACATGACATCTTAAGAGTTTCTTTTCTTCCTCAGTAACCTACCGTGGTGACAGTATTAATTTTTAATCGTGTGGATTTTCTTATATACACTAATTAAATGTAACTTTTGAGATTTATGTGTCTTTAAAGTTAGATAGCCACCACACACCATTACACACTCACTAAGTACTACAACAGTATGTTGTTATTTATATTCATTTAGAATTAGCTAAAATAAATGATAGATTTTGTTAATGCTAACATTATTTTATGCTAGCTCAGATGTCTTGCAGCCCCAATGGTACAGGCTGGTAAGAGTATCAGTTTACCAATCATGGTGGCACTCCGATGTAAACAAGTAACATAAGGGTCTGCTGTTTTCTTACAATGAGATGTTTCGGATAAATAACATATTATCATACATCACAAAATACACATTTTGCAATATATCACAAATTATTAAATTGTAAACCCATATTATGAGACATATTGTATCACCAGGTTCAAGTACACTGAATTAGAAATGGACTTGTGCTAGCAATAATCAGACTAATTCTTCCAGGCTGATGCACTTTTATTTTGACCCCACATGGATGCAGTTATTACTATTATTAATATTATTATTGTTTTACGCTACAGCACAATGTCAGACTTGACTGATGATGTAAATTTCTGTCAGTTGTTTTGATCAGAGGAAGATGGATCTCCTTTGCCAGTCTTGGTTTCTCCCAAGGTTTCTTCCTCCAACCTTGAGGGAGTTTTCCCTTGCCACTGTCGCCTTTGGCTTGCTCGCATCAGGTTTTGGATTTTGATTCAAGTTGGCTGATGCTAATGATGTAAAGCTGCTTTGTGACAATGTAACAACATTGTATAAAAAGCACTAAATAAATACATTTTGATTGATTGATTGAAGTATTCCTGCACCTTCACTCGCAATTAATATTAACACCAAAAATAAAAAACATGTGAATGTGCAGTAACCTTCATTTTCTCTGTCTCTTGCTGTTTACAACACTGTATGGAGCTGTATTTTACTCCCCTATTCAAATTAGCCAGCTTTTGTGTGACATCATTTACACAGCTGGGCTTTGCAGGTTTTGCATGCTTAAACCAAAAAGGAAGGTTGATAAACTTGACAAGGTTGGATTTAATAAATATGAGCTGTATGGACTGGGAGAGTAGGGGGTACATTTTGAAAGTTAACAAAGACATTATCAGGCTTACTGAGAAATGCTTGTGGAATATTCCCCAGCTACAGCAAACGATTCCCCTTTATATACCTAAAGCCTAACACAGATGGAAATGATTGCAGGTCAGATTTCACAAGCACCAGGACTGCTTTGACAGTGCATTCTGCACCATTAGTTTCCATCTGTTCACTACTGTGTTCAAATATAAGCTTTGTAAATTACTTTAAGGTTTAGTTCAGCTCTGTGCAATAAAAATTTACAAAGAATGATTTAATTTTAAGGTGATTTGAGATAATGTGCTCTCTAGTTTCCAGGATGGGCCTCAATGGCTTGTTACATGCTTCGAATACTTGTCTGCTTTCTCAGAAGTTCTCAAAATGACACTTGACAACAGTACAAGACATCATTTCTGAAACATTAATAAGTGTTTCACTGTGTAGTCAGTTGTAGACTGAAGTTGGTCATCATCTCTTGACACTTATTTGTTGGAGTAACCTAACAGAAAACATGCACTCTAAAGGTTGGTCTTTAGCTTAACAAAGGACAATTTACTTTCTTAATAATATTTACATTTCTGTAGCGCTTTTATAGGCTCAGATACATTTGACAATTGTCACCTCAACCATTACCTGTGTGCAGCATCCGCCTGGATGATGCAACAGCAGCCAGAATGTTTATCATCCTTTAGCTATTAATCAGAGAGGTGAGGAGAGAGAAAGGCAGTTTTTAAGATGGAGATTAGGAGGTTGAAATTTAGCCAGGACATTAGGGTAATCTGATCTTAGAGATGGCACCATTTACAATGCCCCCCACCATTACACTGAGTCATTAGAATGAACACAGAACACAGAAAGAGCACCTACTCTTGTCCTCATCAACACCACCTTCTAGGAGGCTTTCCCAATAGTTATTAAGCAGGCCCAAGCCTGCTTAGATTCAGTGGATTGCATGTGATGATGTGCAGGAGCTGGAGTTGCTGATTTGGTTGTTGGCTCAGTAGGTTTCTACCTTCCTAAGGCAACTGCATTAGACAATGGCGCAAATGCAAGACCTGGTTCTCACAAGACATGAAGTTTCAGATAAAATTGATATCATGACTGACTTGTAATGTTGAGCAAATTCCAGCAGCATCTGACACTAGAGCTTTTGATGCATGTAATAAACAAATGTCTTGAGAAATTGGGTTTCACCGTTTTCATCAGAGCTCCTATCAGACATGCACCTTTATCTTGTTAGAAAATCATTATTGGTGAGTCTGTATGTTGTTTAATTCTGTTTTTACTATTTTTATACAAAAATGATTTTTGTTTTAGACTAAACAAATGACTTTTGACTTTTAAACATGCAAGATGACTGTTTTGTCCAGGGAGCTTATATAGGTGCGAAAGCACCTATACACTCTTTATAAAGTGTTTATATAAAACTATTTATCTTGACAGTAAGTGTATTTACTTCCCAGATACACCCATATACATGTAAATAAGCGTAGATGCAGTAAAAACTGACAAATTTGTTGTTTAGTAAAAGTAGCTTTGAGGGGTTAGGACTACGGTTTAGTTTTATTTATTTATTTATTTATTTATTTATTTATTGCTATGTATGATCAGATATCCTGATAGCCATTCTATCCCACGTTTATTGGATGGGTAGATGTTCTGGATTTGTCAGAATGTCCAGGTAGCCATTCCGGCTCAGCCTGGATTTATAAGTAAAGTTTTCGTCTTTACAGCTAAAAATTATCCTGAGGTTCCCCTCAGGGTGGTGCACGCTGCAGTCTTATCTTCATGATTAATCTGACTGCATGCTTTCTGCAGGGCTGAAACATTATAAAATGTTATTATATCTCTATTTGTGAAGACTTTATTCACATGATGCCCTTATGATCCTCAGAGAAGCAAAATAAATCCAGTGGACATTTTAGTGCCATGTTTTACTGCAGCTTTTGCTTCAGGGCGAGAAGTTCTAGACATGAGATATACAATCTGACCAAAATTATCCAGACACGCCTTCTAAGTAACCTATGACTGACCTTGTTGTGTTCAGTTCCACAGCTTGTACACTGTTTCCGGGGCAGTACCTTTATTATCACTAGTGTGGAACCCTCAAGGGTCTCCAGTGAGTGGCACCATGTTCTGTTTGCATTTATTTTACTGTTGACTTAAAAATGTAAGTACCCTTTAAGAGTACAATAACATTATTTGTACCTCCTCCTACTGAAAACACAAGAGCATATGTTTCATCATTCAAAGAAATTAAGCAGAAGTCCTTAACCATGTTCATTTGGTTTGTTTGCAGAAAATATAAAATACTGACTAGAGAATGTACACAATAATATGCAGAGTAGTTTTATTTGAACCAAGCCAAACTGTAGAATGTAGGGGTGACTGATGCGAAGATCTTGCACATGTCCACATTTAACGAATAGTACAAATCCATAAGTGTTTATTTGACATTGTATATTGTATATGAAATTTTCTAAAAATGATAAAGGTAAAAAAGCCAGTGTGCTATAAATAGAAAAGCTTCCGCAAATTTCTTTCTATCTGGACTGTTGTAACTACACATGTATCATTTAATCAGAAACACATATAGTAGTGCAAAATACAATTCATCCAATTATTCAGCCCTCTCTACCTCACTCATCACCGTTTAGTTTCTGACCACAGGACCACTGCTGTACCAGTATTATTTGGGTGGCAGACTATTCTCAGCACAACAGTGATGGACGTTATTATCGTCATTTGTGTGGTGCCAGTACAAGTGACACAGTAGTGTTGCTGGTGTTTTTACATGCATCAGTATTACTGAGAATGTAAAATCAACTTAAAATATTCAGACAGAAGCAGCTCTGTGGTCAGAAACTGACCTTGATGAAGGGCTAGAGATTGGCCGGCAGAAACTGCACCAACAGATTTAGAACAACTGCCATCACATGGTAGATGTGTCCAATTAAATATCCAAAACAACTCGGTCTAAAAGATCAAGCTCTACAAAAGAATTACAGTAAGTCTGACTGTAATATACAGTAATGTGATGTTCATTTCTATACCTGTGTTTTTCTCAACAGTGCTGTCAATCTTTTCATCATTAATGTTGTTGTTAATGCAATTGCATAATTGGATGACAACCGTAGACTGTCCTACCCCTCGTTTTTTTTTTTTTGTTTTTTTTTTGGTTTTTTTTTTTGGCTTTCCTTTGTCCTTGCAGCTGTTTCTTCCGTCTGAGGGGCTTTTTGGAGTTGACATTTTAAAGATACCCATCTCCAGTATGAATTTCACCGCTAAATGTTAACTGTCTGTGTTGAAATAAGTTCAGTAATCTTTTAATTGAGCTTCCCCCAAGAGGCGGGTTATTTTGTCTACTTCTTCAGCCAAGCTGAGTTTGAATGATTCTCAGCGGTGCAGTGTTCTGGAATATTCTTTCTTGCAGTTGTCTTAGTTTATGAACCAACCTCCAAGGGTGTGATTCAAAAGATATTCTGGATAGACATAACATCAAGATTTATTCAATTCAAGGGCTATGCCCCCACATCCCCTTTTCCACTTTCTTTTCACGGAATAATAAAATTAAATGTTTTAACTTTAAAAAAAAACAAACAAAAAAAACAGTAGACAAAGTCTTAATTATTAAACTTAAAATATGTTGACAGTGCTGTAATCTGTAGCTTCAAATTAGCTGACAAATTGAAAACAAGTTAATAACTAAAAAATAGAGATATTAAGAGTGTGTCTAAAATACTTTTGAGAATATGGAGTGAGCTTACAAAGAAATTTGAGCAACTTCTTGTTACTGTTTAACTTTATGGGTGTATTTTACCTGATCTCAGGAATCAAATCTTTTGGTTAAGGATACATATTAATTTTTGTTAATCCGCACTGGTGCCTCAAGCCTTCTCTTATGTTTCCTATATATGAGCAAGTGACTTCATTCTATTCAAACTTACATGATTTTATTCTGGAAATTTGTGTTTTGTTTGTAATCTAACTGTGAAAAAGTGCATCCACCTCAAGTGAAGAAATTTGAATGTGAATTTTATAAAATATCCATAAAGATTTTTAAGCATCAAAATGTGTGGCTGTAGTGTAGCTAGACTTTGTAAACAGAACAGTGTGCTCTATCTCTGTGTGGCAGGAATGGCCCTAAACTGCTTTGGTTCAGTTGGAGCACTCACCTAGAATTTTGATGTAAAGATTCACACCGTTGCTTCATGTTTTATTTGCTGCCAAAAACAACGCCCCTCATGTCCCAGGCTTGTGTTATGGATATGTGCTATTGCTTGTCTCAACTTGCCTCTGTTCACCGTAGTACAAACTATGAAGCTATGCACTGGAGCATAACTCTTGTTAACACAGTTGCTAAGGCAGGCAAAACAAGCGATGATGGCCAGCCATGAAAATGAGAGTACAGGCTGTAATGGACTTCTATCAGTTCAATCAATAGCTTTTATGTCAGCATCAGCAGTAATCCATTGAAGCCTAGACATTATATAGTGATTGCGCCACAGTTAGACAATTGGCACCGTTTCAGTTCCAGTTGTGAGAGAAATGGATAAATCTGATATCAGAGCAGACGAACAAAGGAACTATTGCTATCTAGAGTATTGGTAGTGTTGAGCTGTTTATGATATTTTAAGTAAGTGAAGTGAAACATGGATGGTATCTTGGCTGATAGACTACATTTAGAGTAAAGGGAGAAAGTGTGTAAATGTTTTGTGTGTAAAAATACAAATAAAATACATTTATTTATTCACATTTATCAATGCAAAACTTGCATTTCATGTTTGGTTGAAATGTTATGTTAAAGAAGATAAGACTTGATGAATGTTATATATTTGAATATTCAGTCATACTTTTCATTGTGATGTAATGTGACCACTTGTGACTATGTACGTCTTAGAAATGGAAAAAAAAAGTCTTTTAGTGGCATATTTGATTAAGCAAAATGCATTTGATTGCAAAATGAACTAATAATATGATTTGCATGTAAATATTTTAGTTCTTTGACAGCACAAAAGAACATCTATAACAACTTAACTTTTAAGGGTTCAAATGTGACAATATATAATTGCATTTAAATAGATGCAATTAAATAAATTGCAAGAGTATTATAATGTAAACTTGTAATTACATTTGAAGAAAACAATTGTACTAGTACTAGAATTATATGGGTTACTACTTGAATGGGTTACTACCAAAATCTGATTACGTGATTCATTGAGTCATCATATAGTAGTACTGTGCTTAAGTGTTCGACAAAGAGATCTGTCTTCAGTTTGTGTGTGAAGACTGCAAGGGACTCTGCTGTTCAAACAGCCAGTGGGAGTTTGTTCCACCACCTGGGTGCTAAGACAAAGAAAAGTCTAGATGCTACTCTTCCACATGTCTTGAAGGATACCGGGTCAACCTTTAACATTAGATAGGGAGGGGCTGGTCCATTTTTTGCTTGGTAGATGAGCATCAGTGTTTTGAATCTGATGCAGTCAGCTACAGGAAGCCAGTGAAGTGAAGGCAGCAGTGGAGTGACGTGAGAGAACTTGGGCTGATTGAAGACCAGCCAAGCAGCTGCATTGTAGTTCAGCTGCAGGGACCTGATGGCTCATGTAGGAAGACCAACCAGGAGTGAGTTACAGTAATCAAATCTTGAGATGACAAGAGAATGGACAAGCACCTGGGTGGCATCTTGAATTAGAAAGAGTAGGATCCATCAAATGTTGAAAGGAGGAATCTGAGTCAAATTTACAAAGTAGAAAACAATAACTGGTCATCCAGGATCACACCAAGGCTTCTTGCTTCTTGAGACGGAACAACCAAGGAGTTTTCAAACAGGATAGGTAGTTGAGAATGCAAACCAGTGGTTCTAGGAATGAACAGAAGCGTAGTCTTGAAGGGTTGAGCTTCAGGTGGTAGGTTGTCATCCATGTAAAGATGTCAGCTATATATGCTGAGATGTGACTGGATACCTGAGTGTCAGAACGAGGGAAGGAAAACATCAATTGAGTGTCATCAGCATGACAGTAGTATGAAAATCCATGAGAAGAAATTGTTTCACTAAAAGGATCTGTGTACAGTGAGAAAAGAAGAGAACCCAGTACTGAGCCTTGTGGGACACCCATAGAGAGCCTGCATGGAATAGATGAGAACTCTCCAAGTTACCTGGTGGGACCGCCCCTCAGACCCAAATATGATCTGAATCACTTCTACACAGAGTCAGTGATCCAGAGGTTAGAGAGGATGGACAGGAGGATTTCATGGTTGACCATGTCAAAGGCTGTGGAAACATTAAGAAGGATAAGAATGACAGGCAGATCTAGCTGCCTTGAGCTTCTCAGTCACTGCTATGAGGGCAGTTTCTATAGGGTTAAGTGGTCAGGTCAGGACAGTCCGTCCTTGTGGCCGTGCCAGAATTAATCTCTGCAGCAGTCATAGGTACTGAGTTTCACTGAGACGGCACATTTATCTGCCATTTTTCCATTGTGGGTTTGTTCCAGAATTGAAATTGATGACTGGAGTGGGGCTATCAGGGTGACAGGCCAGGCCTGCCTACCATCTGAATAGAAGCTTCTAAAGATGGTCCAAAGTGATGGAGGATTTGCTATAATGATGTACAGCCACCCTCAGAGATGTGGGTTATTCAGATTTGCCAGCCAAATGTGGGAGTCAGAAGAATGCAAAAGCTCACATTCGTTGCTGCTAGAAGAGCTAAACATATCGTCACTGTATCCAGGGTTCTATCTAGATATCATTTTAAATTCAGTTATATATGAAATGTCTCTACAAGATCTTTAAGCTGTATGTCATGCTTTGAAATATTGACAAGTATTGAAACAATTTGCTAAAATAAACACTGTTGTGTATTTTTAGGTAAAGAGAACATTGTGGCAAAAGAAGCTGTATCCAGGTGGACCGGTAAGAGCTATATAAGGAATTTAATACATTTTTATGCTTTGATTTTAATTTCAGATCTAATCCTTCAACAGTCCGATTGTGAACTGGGTTTCAAGATTAATTATGGAGCATGAACAAAATTATATTTTGGCTTGCTCCGATTCAAACGTGCCAGCCTGTTGTATGTAAATAAAATATAATACACCAACACAATTGATGTCACATCAGTTTACTTCTTTTTGCAGTAATTCTCAGTGTAACATTTTATTTATGGGCAACATGATTTAAATCATGTCTATTCATGAGTATGTGATACAGCATGTGGTACAGCACTCATACATCCAACTAAATAATTAACATTAAAATAATAATATAACTCTCTCACTCTCTATACATATTGTGTGTGTGTGTATATATGTGTGTGTATGTGTGTGTGTGTGTGTGTATATGTGTGTGTGTGTGTATATATATATATATATATATATATATATATATATATATATATATATATATATATATATATATATATATATATACTGTATGTACTGTATCTAGTAGAAACTAAATTTTTAGTAGACTGAATTTTTTCATTTCTAGAATAATTCGTAATAGATAGTCATTCATATATTAGATATGGAAAAGTGATGTAATGATGCACCCCTTTCACTGTTTGGTTCAGAGCACAGTTTATAGGCTATGGTTTGGTTAGGGTAATGGTTCAGATTGGATATGTTCTTTCATTGCATGCAAGTTTAATGCAAAATGTGCAAAACCTATCAGGCTCCTTTAAAAAGTAATAAAATGCACAATGCAACAGTGTGCAGAAGCAAGCAATACATGTAACTTGCAGTAAGATGTAAATATTAACAACACAAATTACTCATTCGTATTTAACAGCAAGCCTGAAAAGTTACTACCCTGTAGTTTTAAAACAAGCAGGGGGTTCAGCAGTATCAGGACAGATGGTTACTGTTTCAAAATAGCTAATGCTGCTGCTTTTGGCATGTACAGTTCAGTTACTTGGAAGATCAGTAGCAGTGAAGAACTAGATATACAATATGTCACCTACAGTTTCTGTCATTTGCACAGGCACACACTTAAAATCAAAGTTCATTTTGAACCACATCTTCTACTACTGAACTGTGCATGCCAAAAATGGGTTACTTTCAGAACCATTACATCATTAATAATTTATAGAAGATACTAAATAACTAGTGATAGTGTTGAAAAATGAATGGTAAATTACAAAAATTAATCTGGTTTAGCTTCCCTGTTGCTTGCATCAGTGTATGGTTAGTTTTATAGTAATGGTTTGACAAAAATCATTGACTTGTTAACAAGAGTTTTGTAGTAAAGCACTTGTGGGTGACTGATATGGTTAAAAAATCTGACGTTTTAGATGCGAGTTTACATTTCAAATGTTTCCTCTTTTCCAGATAATGTCTTTGCCATCAAATCCTGGGCTAAAAGAAAGTTTGGCTTTGAGGATAGTCGACTGGATAAAGCATTTGGAATTCCAGAGGACTTTGACTACATGGATTGACTATGGATTGTCTATATAAACACACATGAACAACACGTCCCCTGTAAAAATGATTCACTTTGAAGTTTTTGTGGATCGTTGGACATCCACAGACTGATTTTTTTTCCCCAGTTGAATAAGCCATAATACTGTTTTGTTGTTACTTACCTCATTTATAGTTTAACAGCCATGACATGTTTGCTGCGTGAAATGTGATTCTTCACTTTTGCACTGAAGCTACAAAACCAATGAAGCTAACGAGTAAGGAAAGCTTAAACTCCATGAATTAGTGCTGATTGTACTATGCTGATTAAACAGAAATAACCTTCTTTTGAATGCATTAAAGAACAGAGAAATTTGGGCTTCAGTATGGCTTCTTAGTTTGTTTGCTTCTTTTTCTATATAATATATAAATTGCATGATTTAGACCTGCCATTTTCACAATTCTTATTGGAAAGGTAGTACTGAGTGATATAGCAAAAATGTTGGAGAGACAAAACATTCAAAAAAACTTTTAATTCAATGACTATACATAGATGACATACATACATGACATAGAATGAATTAAATTGTATATATGCAGTTGTGTGGAAGACCCAAGTAACATATGTACACCTATCAGCCATAATATGGCATCATATTGGTGCACTTTCGTTCTATAGTAACAGTCTAGTCCATCTTTTTCTGTACATGTTCCCTTTTAAAACAGTTGTTCTGATCTTTTTGTATCAGTGCTACAACCTAACACACACCAGAACATCAGGGTCATGACTGGGGGTCATGTGGGATTCTTGCTCATTGAAGAACAGGGTGAAAGATGAACTGTAATCGTAGAAATACAACGTGCACTTAATGCTCAGTGGAGCTGATAAAATGGACCACGAGTGTAAGATTTTAGAGGTGATTTTAATGTTATGGCTGATGTGTGTATATAAACACAGTGGGTTTGAGAAAGATGAAATATAAATAAAACACCCCTGTGGTGGGCTGCAAGTGTCTATTACTTGTATGCTATATTAGCCTCATAGCTCCACCACGAACATGTCTTGGCTGATTGACATTTGAGGTTCACTGAACACCTTTTTCACACAAAGTATAAGAAACTGAAAATAAAGTGGTTTCAAATGAGAGTGAAAGTGCTTCTTGTGTGTAAGTGGAGAAGGTGCAATGTGAAGTCCTGACTGCTCTGGAGCTTTCCGATACACTGCTCAGGCCAGGTCAACTTTTCGGACACCTGTTGATGGGTAAACCAAGCCTGACCACTTGCTGATGGAAAGGAAGCTCATAGCTGGGACTGCTACCAAACAAGTGGCCACATCAAAGGCTAAGCAATGCTAAAAGAAATACATTTGTGTGGGTCAACACTGTCACATGTCCACAAAGCATGAATTTCAGTTGGCTACATAGAAGAACACAGAAATCTTCCTATTGAATGTTCCTCAGTTAAATTATTGAATGCATCAGCATTTAAACCACATCTCTGTTACTGCATCCATATGATACTATGCCTTACTTCAGCTTGTTTCACTAAACTGAAATTTACAGTACCAGTCAAATGTTTGGACACACCTTCTCATTCAGTGTTTCTATTTTTCCCCTATATTGTAAATTAACACTGTAGTCATCCAGATTATGCAGGAACACACAAGGGATCATGTAGTAAACTTAAAAGTGTTAAACAGCCTTGAGCGTGTCACTCAAGGCTCTGTCAGAGGTGTTGTTATATTCCTCTGCGCAGAAGCACTTTCAGTAAGTCAGCATGGTCAGTAAGGAGCGCAAGTGTGTGGAACTCAGTACCTGAGGAAGTTAAACTGCTTACAACAAACAAGGTCTTCACAATATATATATAAACAAACAAGGTCTTCACAATATATATATAAACAAACAAGGTCTTCACAATATATATATATATATATATATATATATATATATATATATATATATATATATATATATATATATATATATATAATAATTATTATTTTTTTTTTTTTTTTCTTAATTGTATAGTACATTTGGCATGCATTTTGTATTATATTGTACTTGTTTGTTTTTTTGTTGTAATTTTATTGCTTTTTACTGCCTTTTTTACATCATGGCCAGGGGACTACAGATGAAAACTAGCCTTCTGGCTAATTCTGCCTTTTTTAATCGTGTGTAATCATGTGTTCTATGAAATTGCACTGTCCCCTTTTAAATAAACTAATACTAATAATACTAATACTATTCAAACGAAAATATGTTTTAGATTTTAGATTATTCAATGTAGACACACAACTGATGTCACAAACATATTAAGAGGCAAGAAATGCAAGTCATGAACTCTTGACAAGGCACAGCTGTTAACTGAAAGCCATTCCAGGTGACTACCTCATAAAGCTGACTGAGAAAATGCCTAGAAAGCTGCCATCTAAGCAAGAGGTGCCTACTTTGAAGAATGTAAAATAAAAACATATTCTGGTTGTTTAACACAGTTTTGTTTACTAAATAAATTCATATGTATTTTTTCATAGTTTGGATGACTTCAGTATTAATCTACAATGCAGAACATTTTAAATCATGAAAAACAACTGAAAGTTCAGAAGGTGCGTGCAAACTTTTGACTGGTACTGTACAATAGAAGATAATGGACTGCTTTGGAAGCTGAAATGTTTTAATTCAACAGGTTTTCTGTTCTATTTTTGTTCTTTATCTGCTGATTCAGACAGATCTTTAGAGTACCTAAGTTCCCCCTTTAAGGACACTGAACTGCAGTTATGATTTTTGCCGTTCACCTGATTCAGCTAAAGAAAGTGAAAGTGCACAATGTTTGATCAATGTGCTTGCACAAAGAGGAATTTGACCTCTGCATTTAACCCATCATGTAGCGAAACACACACATTAGTGAACATGTGCCTGAAGTGGTGCCCTTTGTATGTTGCCCAGGGAGCAGTTGGAGGTTAGGTGCCTTGCTCATTTAACCAGCAACGTTCTGGTCATGACACTGCGTTCCTAACCACCAGGCTATGACTGCTTCTAGTTGGACAGTTACCTAAGCTACAATTAAGTACCACTCTCAATAACACTCAGAAAATGTACAACTGAGCTGCAGGTGGCTCTTCATGACTGAGTTTGAGGGAACATCTAAGTCTTTGGTTTTACTAATGACATTAGATGTGTTTAACAGAATAGACGGTGTACAGTAGACTGGCTGATTTTACAGTTTACAAAGCTTTAGTTCTTAAAGTTTGTGATGTTTTGTGTATGTAGTTTACCTGTACAGAGCCACTGGTTTTCCCCTTTTGAATTTCTTCATCATGTTTATTATGCTTTAAATATGTTAGTCTAAAAATAAACTTTAAAACGATTGTTTCTGTACTGATCTGTACAAAACATGAGCAGAGCAGGAAACCATCGAACCCACAGAAACACATACCTCACTTGGAACAGGTTTGTTAAAACAGTCTGTTCAGTTTTACATACATAGCACTTGAAAATGTGTCTGACCACACATCTCTTTCATTTAGCTATATAATTAAGAAATATTCACTATTCATACTACCAGTCAAAAGCTTGGACTCACATTGCTATCCACAACAAGTTTTTTTTTTTGCCATTAGAAGACTGGTAAAATCCACAAATAATGCTGCTCCACATACTCAATCTTACATGTTAGAAGTTTTGGTAGTAATAATATTGAGTTTGTTTATGGACTAATATCTCCTATTCTATTGATAATCTGTATTTATGTCTAATGTTTCTTTGTCCAATTTTTTTCTTTTTAAAAGTGTGTGTTGTGGAAAAAAATTAAATATAATGGATGACCCCAAACCTTTGAGTAGTAGTGTATATACAGGGTTGAAATTTTGATTTCAAAGGTGAGACAACTGGTGTGATTCCAGGGTGGGCTGTGGGGGCAGGGCTGTGTGATTGGGCTGGAGTCTTAAGGGATTGAACATAAATAAAATGTCCCAACTAAACCAGAACAGGGCTTAATATTAATATATTACTTAAAATAATTATTAATAATATTTTATTAATAATTAATAGTCACTATTAACAACACTAGAAATACTGAGAAATTGTCAGAATCTACTGAGAAATTTTCAGAGTCTAGTGAAGCCCCCCTCCTCCTTGTCACAGATTAGAGAGCTATTAGCAAAGTACTGTAAATGTAAAATAGCACACCCCTCACCCAACCAGTACCACCTCAGCTCACCTCAGCTGAAAAGTATAAGGTCTCTTGTAAGACCTTTTAAGAGTGTCATTACAGAAAAAATAAACCATATTTGTAATTTAAAATAAAATGGAATTTCAGTGGAGAACAATTTACAGCATTATAAATAACCATACAAAAAACACATAACGTGTAATGTGATATTGTACCTTTTTTTGTGTATATTGCTCTTGTATTTGTATTTATAAGTGAAACACAGTGAAAAAAAAAACATACAGTGAGATGAAAAGTATAAGGTCTCTTGTAAGACCTTGTAAGAGTGTCATTACAGAAAAAATAAACCATATTTGTAATTTACAATAAAATGGAATTTCAGTGAACGATTTAAATGTGGTAAAATTTTACCAGGTTCAGGGGTTCTAGTTCAATTCATTGTTATTAGTAATAATTAAATAATAACACTGATAACATTCATCATGAATAAAATATTAATACATTATTAAATATTAATTATTAATTAAAAAATTTGTCATGTAAAATTATCAACCACTATGTTTCACCTTGTTTGTCAACTTCACTCCAACTCTTAACCACCAATTTTACACTTATTTTTCTGATTGGCTGTTTGCAGTAAATTCCGAGCACAAGAACATAAAAAGGTTTGCGAGTATATGGGAAGGGGAAGCGTCTGAGTGTGCAATCACGCACCAATAAACGGAAGAAAGAAAATCAGTGCTGCGTGAAATGCGCTCTTGCACTTAAAAAGTGTGCTCTTGACTTTTGGCAGTGAACAAGATAGAACCAATCACACCTTAGCAATAAACAGCAAAGCCAATCGATGAGCTCGTTGGTGCTCTAAAGGGAAACAGGCTTCAGCTTGAGTGACCTGTTTTCCGCTGGGTCCTAGTGCTTGACTCGTCTCCATTTAGTATACCATAACACTGTTTTTGAATGATAAAAACTGCAGTGGATGAAAACTGCCTTTTGAAAAAGTGCAGGGGTCATGTACTCGCCCCCTCACCCCTACCCACCTAAATTACATCTGTGTGTATATAACACCTCAAATAATATAAGGGGAACATGATATGGTAGTGTTTTTAATGCAAACAGGCTGTAAAGGATCAATATATTTGTATCCACTCAGATACAGTGACATACAGTTACTGAGCTGCTACTTTAGTATTTCAATTGTTTATTTGGTTGTTTTGGGAGGTTAGTTTTATTTATAATACAGCTGTTATGGCAAAATGTTTAACATTAGCATGCCAAATGTAGTCAATAAAAAGCACAAAACATGGAAAAAACATGAAAAAAATGTTGAAGGAAAGGGTCTAAATACAGTCACTGATGGCACAACTGTTTGAGCATCAGAATTCTGTTTACCAGTAGCTGCAAACAAACCATAAACATCCACTGAAGCATACAGTATTACAGCTGAAACATGAGGAATACCTACCGCATTCTTTCCCTCACAGTACTCCAGAAAATCTGGTTTAACCTGTTTGTATCCTCTGCATCTTCAAATAGTCTCAAAAACAATGGACTGCAGCACAGTGATAATACTACCGTTTAAAATATCACAGACTATGGGTTAAATGCAGAGGTCAAATTCCATTGTGTCATCAGATTGGCCAAAGGTTACATCTAAATCTAAATCTATTTATTAAACATGGTGTCCTCAGGTTTGGTATGAGTACTGTTTGTGCCAGATACACCAACCAAAAAGCTTAATCAGTAATAAACGGCCGAAAAAGTGTTAACTATAGTGCTCACTACCTTTTAAGAATCATTTTTGAAATAAGATATTTTTGGGAAACCAAGCCCTCCCTGGTGTTTGTATTTGCTGGAAAGTTTTTACAAATATTTTTCCTAATTTGCACTACAGTTTATTTGACCTGCAAGTTCCTGAATTTTAATAAACCACTAGAGGGAATTTCCTGTAAGCCATGGTGCTGAAAATGTAGTTCACCATTTGTTTACTAATTCACTGACAAGGCTTTTAGTGAACAAAACACTTGTCTGCTGCAAATTGGCCTGGGATTTTTGTTTTATATTTAGATATTTACTTACATCCAACATTGAAAAAGAGTTGTTGTGTTGTATTACAGTGTCTGGGGGCAGCCATGGACTGGTGGTTAGGGATCTGGTCTTGTGACCAGAATTTCACCAGTTCATTCCCTGGGCAGGTCATGAATGAAGTGCTCTTCAGTAAGGCACCTAATCCCCAACTGCTCCCCAGGTGCCATGGACAGGGCTGCCTCTTCGGGCACATGTTCTCACAGGCTAGTGTGTTCACTAGTGTGTGTGTTTCACTGCACAGATGGATTAAATGAGGAGGTCAAATTCTGTTGGCAAAGCTGAGACTAATCTAATGTATTCTCTAAACCTGATTTTCCACATTACTATCAGATTAATAACAGCTGAATAGTCTGTAGTCTTTAGACAATATGCCAGAAACATTCAACATCTAACTATTATTGAATTTTGGACATTTGATTTAGGCCAGTGTTTGCCAATTGTTTTAATTTTATTTAAAATGTTAAGTAACATTTACATAATATTTTAAGTGGTTTTTTCCCCCTTTAGTACTCCTGAATCAACAACACTAAAATGTGAGTGAGAAAGAGTTGTTTAGTTTTTTTTATTTTATTATGCATATAATAGTGCAGAAAAACATAAAAGTTCACTTTTGTTCATAATTTAATTTAAAAAAATCTAAACTGTCATATATGTTATATTCATTACATATAAAGTGACATATTTTAGCCTTTTTGTTGTAATGTTGATACTGTTTGAATAGTAATTTACTCAAAAAGAAATACTGTAATAATTGAAAAATATTTTTTTAAATATAAAAATATGAGATTTTCAGACCTATAAAGCATACATATTATATACATTATCATACATTATAACCAAAACAGGCTTCAAATATCACTTTACATGTAATAAATATAAAATATAACTTTATTTTATTAGATTAAATTATGAACAACCATATATATATATATATATATATTTCACCATATTCTAATATTCTGAGATGCATTGGTATTATTTTTGTATTATTTTAATCCCACTGGTATTCTGGCAAGCTCTCCCTGTGCTGGTATTGGCTAATAGTTTACTCAAACGCAATCCCAATACGCTGACTGCTTGCGATAAAAAACAAGTAACCAATCATTTGGCGGAAGGGTCTTGATGGTAGCCAATCAGAACGCGACGAATGCGGGCGCACGCGAATACGGGTGGAAAACGAAATGAAATAATAAGGCGTCGTGAACGCGCACTGAGCAGGACGCGCCAGCATGGCGACTCAAAGAGACTTGAGTCAAATTGGCCACTGCCACAGAAAAACGTGGATTAATATATATCTGGGGATACTACAACTCTTCCTGCCTTTCATACAGCGAGGAGGAGCCCAGTTTCAAGGTCCGAGGAGGTTTTATTTTTCTCTCTGAAGGCGAAAAATGTTGACAAAATGTCGGAGGGAACTAACAGCTACTAGGAGGGAGGGGGTTCAGCTTCTGCATATGACAATATTTACAGCGGATTTGTACAACCGTATTCGTATCGAATCGCTTCTAAAATCTGTGTTGGTGTAGATTAAGTGTTTACATGCACATGTAGATGTTTGTTTTAGCCTTAGCGTTAAGCACGGAGATGTTTTAGTGTGAAAACACCCCTCGCGTGTCCGTTTCCTGTGTGTCAGTCTAACAAAGCTGCTCTGCAGTGAGCGAAACTTCGGTGGCCTCCGCCGCTCACTAACATCGGCTCTAATCGGCTATTTCCGTTAATATTGACCATTTAGCATCTCTGAGTACTGTCTATCTGTATATGCACTGCTGTTGTGTTTTAGCTGTTTGTGCTGTTTTCATTTGTGCAGACAGACACATTCATTCAGGCCTGAGCTCACATGGCATTTTCTCTTTCTCCTTTTCTTTTATGTCTTTTCTTTTCACCAAAACAAGCCCTGACTGAAATGTCCAGTGTGGTGGAGGTCTGGCAGGCAGAAGAGGCTGATTTCTTAGGGCCCACACAGGTATGTACAGTTGCATACATTATTCATTTATGCAGACATGCGGTGTCCACTATTGTGAACCCTCACAGGGGGCAGAGACACAGGTTACACGTGGGTCACGTGTGTCAACAGCACAGTAGCTGTAAAAGTCGATTGATGTGAGTGCAGGGCAGTAATGAAGGCTTTACTAACTAGTTTCCAGATCTGGTGCAGAATTGTTAAACGTAATAGTGCATCTCTAAAAATTAGAACATGTGTAAAAGTTAACTGATTTCATTTAAAAAAGGTAAACTCACTTTGTATTCATTACATACAGAGATATCCTTTATGAAGAAGCCTTTTTTTGTTTTAATGTTGATAGTAAACTGGAAATATTCTAATAAGTACCTTGGTTTCTGATTTTTACATGCTATGTCATACTGATTAATATTAAAACCAAAAAGGGAACTGAAATGTCACTGTAATTAATATAAAATATGACCGTTTGAGGCTTAGTTAGAAATGATCATCACTTTAGTTATATTGAAGGTTCTGTTGGCCTGGATCCCTGTCTACATACTAACTGCTGTGCAGGTTTGAACATGCTACTTCAGTTGATTTATGACTGCAGTGCAACAAAAATTGCTCCCACACTTATCATTCGTATGAAAGAAAAGCAGCGTGCAGCGATTCATTGCAGATGCACTTGTACGTTTGCAAACAAACTTTGGAGCTGTAAGGAAAGTTTTTTTTTTTTTTTTTTTTTTTTTTTTTTTTTTTTTTTTTTTTTTTTT
>BRDA01008492.1:36290-71769 GCA_036984385.1 Crenuchus spilurus | reverse complement strand
GGCCACTCAGATGTTTGTTAAATTGCACACCTGCTTACCTGTGTTGTATAAAAGTCTGTTTTATTCTTTCTCTAGGCTGTAGAGGAGCGGAGCCCTGAGAGTCTCCCCCAAGAGGACAGGTGAGATTTTCCTCAAAACATGCACACACTCTTACGCACCTACATGATCTTACACCAGATTACATCACATGCTGCGTTTGGGTGTAACTAACAACCATACTCATGCAGTTCAATTACCAAGTTTATTACAAAGACAATCTCTTCAATTACAGACTGTAGTGCATCTGTTTCTCTGTATGCATTATTATCCTCCTGTTCTTCAATGAGCAGAACCCCACACAGCAGGTATTGTTTGGGTGGTGGATCATTCTTAGCACGGCAGTGACAACGACGAGGTTGTGTGTGTGTGTGTGTGTGTGTGTGTGTGTGTGTGTGTGTGTGTGTGTGTGTGTGTGTGTGTGTGTGTGTGTGTGTGTGTGTGTGTGTGTTGCGCTGGTATGAGACATAGCAGAGCTGCTGAACACCTCAGTGAATTTAAAACAATCCACCAACCAACAAATGGTATGGTTTTCATGGTATGTGGTGTATGTATCTTGTGCTGTTCTTTGTGATATATTAGTGATCACATTGGTGACTCAATGATGTGACTGTAATTGTTATCGGTGTTTTAGAGCCCAGGGTCAAGAGTTTGTGTTCAGTTTAAAATGCATTTGTGGGGAGCCCCGAGTGGCTCAGCAGGCTAAGATGCTGACACTATGATCAGAGGATCGCGAGTTTGAATCCCGGTTATGCTGTTTGCCATCAACAGCCGGGGCCCAAAAGAGCAAAAATTTGCAGTGCTCTCTCTGGGCGGGTAGATGGCGCTCTCTCTCCCCATCACTTCCACATTGCTGGCTCAGGTGTCTGCTGATTGGTCCTGAGCTGGGAATCCTGCGCTTTCCTCTGAGCACGTTGGCTCCCCAGTGACAGTGTATCAGTGGTAGTTTGAAAAGTGGCGGTGGCTGCATCACACGCAATGGAGGAGGCTTGTGCTTGTCTTCACCCTCCTAGAGTCAGGGACATTGCAAAAGTGATGGTGAGAGTCCTAATGGAGGGGATGGGCTAATTGGCTACTGCAACTTTGGGAAGGGGATAAAAATGTGCAAAAACTTAGAAATAAAATGAAAAAATGTATTTGTGGCAAGAGCGCGTGTTTGGCTTGAGTGAGTGTTTGAACTGAGCTGCTCTTCAGGCTGAGTACTGGAGGCTCAGCGAGTGAGAGATGAAAAGAACGTGAAAGCAGTGTAGGAGAAGCGAGTGGAACAAAAACACACAAACATGTTTTACAGGTGTGTTGTGATCTCTCAGAGGAGTGAACCACCGGGTGAATGTGTGAGAGATGAGAGAGGAAAGAGCAGAGAGAGAAATTGAAAAATGAAACTGTAAAATAGAGAGTAGATGTAAGTGGAAGAAAGATGTGATCTGTGGAGACATTACAGGTTTCTTTAAAATTAGGTGCATCTGTTGTGCTGCTTCACTTTTCACTAGAAACCTGTTAAATATGTATATTTGTATGAAGTATGACTCTGAGGGTGCAGACTAACACAGGCCTCCTCCAATGCATGTGAAGTCAAGCTCCGCCTCTTTTCCAACTGCTGCTGATATATCGTCAATGTGCTCGGAGGATCACCTGATCACCTGACCAGTTCTGATGGATCACCTGGCAGATGCCTGAGGCATCTGACATTACTTAGTAGTGCTGAGAGTGCCATCTTTCCCGCCCAGAGAGAGCACAGCCAATTATTGCTCTTTCGGCAATGCCGATGGCAAGCAGCATGACCGGGATTCAAACTTGTGATCCTCAAATCATAGTGACAGCGCCTTAGTCCAGTGAGCCACTGGAAGTCCATTAATGAATCCTGTTAATAGCCATACATGCCGTGAATACACACACACATACTCACACAAACCCAGAGCAGTGGGCAGCCCCACATACACAGGGAGCAGTTGGGTGTTAGATGCCTTGTTTAAGGGCTCAAGCAGCAATGTTTTTTCTATTTCTTATTGAACTAGGGCTTCTATGATTAGTCGACTAGTCACAATTATGTCGACTATTAAAATAGTCGACGACTAATTTAATAGTTGATGCGTCGTTTGTTTTTTGTTTTTTTTACTTTCTTTTTCTCTCCAAACTGCTGCGTCTGTCTTTCTGTCCTTGACGCACATGCGCAGTAGTGTTAACCGGGGTAGGCTGTGGATGACGTCACAGGACGTTATAAACAGACAGGCTCTGCTGTCATGGCTAGCCAGCAACGGAGCTCAAAAGAGTGGGATCATTTTAAGAAAATGAAAGAGAAACGTGTGCAATGCAATATCTGCAAGGCAAAATGTGCCTTCCACGACAGCACAACTGTGATGCACGAGCACCTGAAAAGGAAGCTGTTGTGCCTGATTGTGACAATGATGAAGAGGGACCGTTATCTCGGTAAGTTAAATTGCTAGTTAGCTGCTAAATAGAGCGTAAACAGAGAGTTAACTTGCTGCTTACTCATATTTATAGCTGTAAAAGTTAACATTAGCGATGACGATTTGATTCATTAGCCTTAGAACACATTCATGTGTTTTCTGTAACGTTATAACAGTCATGTGTTTGACTAGCAATGCTAATGTTTTCCAACGTTATGTTTCAGTGCTACGTTTACACTTTATGCTAAACAGTTAAATAAGTGTTTGTTGCAACAAGCTGAATATTTCATTAAAGGTTTAATGAACTATGATCTTAATTGTTTTTATTTTTAGTTAGCATACAGCTGAAATCTAATGATGGTTATATAATAGCAGCTGCATTCTAGTGCGATAAGCTGTATGTTTTATATTCAATTAACGTATGATCCGATTAGTCGACTAATCTTAAAAAAATTAATCGGTGATTAGTCGACTATAAAAATAATCGTTTGTGGCAGCCCTATATGGAACCCAAACAAGCAGCATTTCAGTTCCAAACCCACTTCTCTTACCTTAAGCCATGGCTGCCTCAAACACTATAGATATGTGTACAGATAACAGGAAAGAATCTTTTATCAGCACAGAAGCGGAGATATTAAATATTGGCTAAGATTATTGATCAAGGACAGTAATCTGTCAGCCCGTAGATAACAGTGTGTCATACAGTGTCAGAAACCACATAATCAAGTCTGAACAACTGAACACAGATTGACACAAATGTGTGATGACTATCACCAGGATAAGTGGCGAACACAATGACGTTTACGTACACTACACTCGAAACGTTTGTGGTCACTGGAACACTTTCCATGATGTGACGTACATACTTTTATTTTTTGTCTGTTTCATGACTATGATAAACTCTACAAACACTGCAGCGCCACATACTCAGTCTTGTATGGTGGAAGGTGAGGTAGGACAGTGTCACTGCTTTATAGCTCAGTTTGGTGTCTTTTATGTTTGACAGTGAGCTCTTAGACTTTAGTACAGCTGTTCACTCTTCACCAGAAGTTTTGCACACATTTTGTGCAAGACATCACAGAACGTAGGAATATGGTGGATATGTGCTTTGAAGTAACATACGTGCTATAGTATGTATTACACTAATGAAAAATAACCTTTTTCTTTTCAAAGACATGCTGTAGTTGAAAGATCCTGTCACACGTCATTCCAATGATTCATATAAAGTAGTTTATGGAGTATTATCTTATATTCTATATCTCCTATTCTAGTGATTAATAATGTTTACTGAGGTTGTTTATGGACTAATATCTCCTATTCTACTGATTAATAGTTTTTATTGAGGTTGTTTAAGGACTAATATCTCATATTCTAGTTATTAATAGTGTTTATTGAGGTTGTTTAAGGACTAATATCTCCTGTTCTAGTGATTAATAGTGTTTATTGAGGTTGTTTATGGACTAATATCTCCTATTCTAGTGATTAATAGTGTTTATTGAGGTTGTTTATGGACTAATATCTCCTATTCTAGTGACTAATAGTATATTGATTTTATTTATGGACTAATATCTCTTACAGTGTATAATGTTTACTGAGGTTATCAACTGGTATCTCTTATTCTAGTATATGAGGTATATGAGGTTGTTTTTCAACTCTTAAATCTTATTCTAGTGTATAGGCGGTATTCCTATGTCCCATGATGCCTTGTGTGAAATTTGGACTATATTGATTTATAAAATATTGGCTAAATGTGCTCAAAGTCTCAAAACGGCTAGAAAAAAGAACTAAAAATGTCATTGGAAAAAACTGGGTGAGCCCAACGTTTTGAAAAGTAATGTTATCTTAATGGTATAGTTGTGAAAATCATGGGATAATCTGGTATCATGTAAGATAAATATAGGATATGAGCCCCTGCTGGATGGAATCGACATGTTTAGTGTTAATATTAGTCTAATTTTAGACGTGCAGGTGAGTAGTGTAAATGTTTTCTCAGTGTAGTTTTTCCCCTTACTGTGTGTGTGTGTGTGTGTGTGTGTAGTTAGTAGAAAGCTGTCACAGCTGTTGCTGGTTAGTATCAGTAATGAAAAGAGCACACAGAGAGAGAGAGAGAGTGCTGTAGAGAGTGAGTAATGCTCTACCCTGCCTAAAATGGGCACACTGTACATGATATAAAAACGGTCTCGGTAAGCTTTTTTTTACTGGTTTTAAATAAACCAGTATGATATAGCCCACCCCTCCTCGTCCTGTGCAGCAGTACCTTTATCTAACTCACAGAAACCAGAAGAATTGTTACTTTCACTTTACATGTACTTTCCCCACATCCTCTGGACACACAGTCTGTTATCTCTCTGCAGCACATGCTGTACACACTGGTTAACGCTTCTACTGCTAAACGCTAATCAGCAGCACACACCTCAGTGTCCAGTACAGTGCATTGTTTTAATACACACAACATTCATAGGTTTAGAATCACCTTTAATCATATTAAAAAGATTCCAGTTAAATATGCGTAATTAGACATGCTAGAGCAGCCATGCTCCAGCGTATTTAACCGAAGCCCAAATCAATTTTATTCTCTTTTAACATGGACAGGAGGGTGTGAATTATTTTTGTACACTGGACACATCACAAAGCACAAATGTTGATGGTTTGCATTGACTTGTCTTTCCACACATACTATTCAATTCAAAACTGCTTTTATTGTCATTAACCTCCTCTCTCCTACACTTCTCTTGTATCCCGTGCAAACTATCATCGGTCTTCCTCATATCTCGCCTCGCTGTATTTTCCTCAGCTCTCCATTTACTCCGTAACAGCAGTTTGCATCTTCTTTATAGCTCCAGCTTGCTGCCAGCTGACACCAGTCAGTGTAACCATAATCAAATTATTCAAGAGCTCATCATAAAAGGCAAAACGGCTTGTTTCATGAAGAGGCAAAATCAAAGTGCTTGTGTTAGCTAACTAGTTAGGTTGCACAGAGCTACACTTTAAAAAAATATCAAACTCCCATTTTGTTATTTTAATCTAACGCTGGATTTAACAATGTGGTGAAAAATGTTCAGAATGACTTAATATTTAGGGTACTTAGGCTCAATATCAGCCAAGTTCCCCATTATTTCCAGTTTATACATCATAACAAAAAGTACAGAAACCAACAACAAACCATTTTATTACCAACTAAAGTATGAGTGTTTCATCACAAACACTTGTTCTGTAATTCAAAATGTGAGATGTAATGAATATTTAATAGCAAAGCATAAAAACAGAAAGTCAGTAAATGTTGAGGTTACAGTAAGTAAACTAAACAAACTAAGAAGCATTGTTTACAGTCACTGATCTTCAGTTAGTAAAAGTCACATTTACAATAAATCTGATTTAGTTTGATTGATCATTGACTCCAAATATCAACTTATCTTGGTAAACAAATGGCATTTTGACTTTTCCACGGTAGTAGCATCAAATGGAAGGATGGGACGAAAGAAAAAAAAATCATACCCTGGGCCACCCAAATAGCCATAGAAATGATGTAGCCTGACCATGGAAATGAGTGTAGAGGTGTAGATCAGTCTGAAGGAGAGGGGGCCAAAAACAGGATTATTTGGGGGAAATGGATTGTGATCTAATACAGTATTCTTTAAACAAACATTACATTTTTGAAAATGTAATGTATTACATTTTACACTGAATGCTTCTTTACTTTAGACGTTTTTAGTCTGGAAATGAATTTGTTGCTTTTGATAAGTGGCGAGGCAGTAGATTTATAGAAGAGGACTTTCCATCATGCAGTACACACAGTACACCCTCTCAAAGGATACTAGTGAGCTCTGACTCTGTATGCACACACGACTCAGACGCCAGTGTTTGTCCAGCATGTGCTGCAGCGTACAGCGCTCTGGGAATGGACTCGAGGAATTCAGACGTCACCACCAGCCCCTCTTTAGCCCTGAGCCAAGATAAACCACCACCGTTAAAACAGGCGCTACTTTTTATAGACCTTTTAAAGGAATAGTTCAGCCAAAAATTATACTTACCCACTACCTCCATGTCATCCAAGGCTTGTTTGGTTGCTTCTTAGCACTGAAGCTGTGAACCTAATGTAAACAATAAGTACTGGAATTAGCATCAATAAGTAGCATTGGACAGATGGTATTTGTTAGTGTCACAGATTACATTATAAGATGCTTTTTTTACAGCATATCTTTGCAAAGAGAGCATAATTAGGCCTATTTAACTGAATTAGTGCAGCATGGTATGTTGAATACATCATCTGTAGGTTAGCTTTGCAAATTTGTTGAAACTTTCCAAAACTTAAGAAAGGCTGAACTTCCAGATGAATGTTTTGTATCGTTATTTTACGATATCTCCTGTCAGTTAGCCATTAGCATTGTGCTAACGTCATGCCTAAATTGAATTAGCTTTGCAGCTCCAGTGTGAAGCTAAAGAAGCAAACCTTGGTCACTAATCATGTCTTGGCTAATCAGTTACATTTGGCATAAGGAGGGAAAACTGGAGAAGTTTGATATTTGTCTGAAATGTCGTTTAAACTATGGAAATTTGCATGTGCTACAGAAATTGCATAAAGAAACGTGCCCTGTCAGTGTGCCTTGAACCCTAAGGTTTATCCAGTGTAGTGAGTCATCCTCGCTACAACACAAGCTTTCAGAGGAAAACCACCAGCTCCATTTATAACCAGCCTGGTTATTTTTACATCAGCTAAAAATCCATCATGCTGCTGTGATCCTCTGTTCATATTAGGGCATCAAATGTTCAAGCATTTAAAATTTTTAAATAAGTACATTTTTACACATTTTTCACAATTGAAAAAAATGAATTTTTAACCTGAATCCATCAGCTGGTGATGTATACAATTTCTTCATAAAGTCCCTTCAGTGCTGTGCAGTCTGGAAAAAAAACCCTAAAGACTTCTTGGATAATTCGAAAGCTTCTACGTGTTTGTGTTTAGCATTACATTATAACCATGCGATTAAATTTAAATTAATAAAACACAAGCATACAGATGTTGCAATCATGTAGTTGTATAAAATGAGTTTTAAGAGGTTTCATAGGTTTAGGAGAAATAAAGAACTAGTGCAGAGTTTTGTTATGGTCCAAAGCCTGCTCACATTGTTTACATTACATTTGTTTATTCAAATTTGCTTTGACTATCAAGTTTCAGCTGTTGTTTGTCCTCTTGGCAGGATGTAGAATCTAGAGGTTTTGTACACAACAGTAAGAATATAATGGCAATATGCACAAGTGACTATAACTGCATTAATAAAGCTAGGCTACAGTACATAGGCCACTGTGTCATCAGAGGTTGTTCCAAATAGATCGTTCAACCACAGCTATTAGATTCAACTTTTTGCCAGTTTGTGATTTGCACACAATTGGAATTTGACCTCCGCATTTAGTCCATCCATGCAGTGAAACACACACACACTAGTGAACACACTAGACTCTGAGAATATGTGCCCGAAGTGGTGGGCAGCACTACCCACGGCACCCATGGAGTAGTTGAAGGTTAGGTACCGTGCTCAAGGGCACTTCAGTCATGACCTGTCCGGGAATCAAACCAGAAAGACCAGTTCCCTAACCACCAGGCGACAGCTGCCCCAGCCTAACCCATAACCCTACTGAATGACTGTCAGTATTCTGTACTGTATTCGGTTTTTGTTGACTGTATTCAGTAATCACGTCATCATGTTTGTTCAGAATACTGCTCTCTGATTGGTGGATTTGAAATGAAACTGTGTGGTTGATTTGTGTTTGTGTTATTATGGGGGAGGGGGCATTGCTCATCTCTTTTGTACTAATAGTCAATGAGTCCAGGATGTTTCATGATTCGCCCCCCTTCCCATCCCCCCTGGGAGAGTGTCTGCTCCCCACTGCACTAAGAAACCTGATTACTCCTCTATAAGCTCTGTCAGATTTCTTAATTATTTTTAGACATTTTTCTGATCTAAGAAATTGCAGTAAGCTGTTTACATGACCACATAATTACTCAGATTACTGCAGATATCTGATTATGATCAAAATTTGAAGTTAATATAAACACACTGTGTCAGACTGCAGTGAGCTGGCAGAATTTGTTTTTAAATATTTCTTTTTCTTTTGTATAAAATGTTGGTAAACAGTTTCTCACTTTTCTCCATCAAACTTCCTGGCAAGATTCTTTATTGGATGAAGTGGTAAGCCGTCCCATTTTGGATGAAATGACAAATCTGTAGCCTTCATAGCAGCCTTCTAAGAATGGCACTACAGAGGACACCTACCTAGAGTGCAGGCTAGGGCTTACAATGCAACATATCTGTGTACAAGGTTCTAAACACTTGTTCTAGGACACCTACAGGGTATTCATTAGGCATTCATGATCAGAAATAAATAATAATAGGAATTAGTGATGTTAGTGTTTGTTTAATTTAAAGGTTAATAAAGATCAGCTGAAAATATTAACGAAATCAGAATCGGGCCCTGAGTGTCTCAGCAGTCTAAGATGTTGACACTATGACCAGAAAATCACGAGTTTGAGTCTTGGTCATCCTGTTTGCCATCAACAGCCGAGGCCCAAGAGAGCAAAAGTTGGCTGTGCTCTCTCTCTGGGTGGGTAGACGGCGCTCTCTCTTCTCATCACTTTCACATTGCAATGTCCGCTGGCTCAGGCGTCTACTGATTGGTCCATTCAGAGCTGGGACTCCTGCACTTTCCTCCGAGCTTCCCAGTGATGGTGTATCAGCGGTAGTTCAAAAAGAGGCGGTGGCCGCATCACACGCAACGGAGAAGACTTGTCTTCACCCTCCTAGAGTCAGGGACATTGCAAAAGTGATGGGGAGAGTCCTAACGAAGGGAATGGGCTAATTGGCTACTACTACATTGGGAAGGGGATAAAAATGGGCAAAAACTTCAGAAAAATCTGAATCTGCATGAACCATAAAACTTCATGGTTCTAATATTTCATTTACTTTAATTCATTTAAATGTTATTGCTCTTACAAATGTTCACATTTATGTTTCAATGTAAACAAAAACAGTAATGAAGTGGAAAGTAGCCACACAATGTAGAGCCTGCCAACGCTTCCTACAAGTGGATAAAAAAATTCTCACCAACTTAATTTTATCTTATGTTTACTCTTATTTCTCACACTTAAATGCTTCATTGAGTGTGTTTGATTTTATAGTAAATGTCATTTTTTTCAAACCCAGTTTTTATATATGTAACATTTGTGTGATGAATATTTTTTCAATATAAAAGTATTCGGAATAACCCCAGGGGTTAAGATGGACTTCTGTTGTCCTTTGAACGTTGGCTTGGTGTACTGCATATTGATGATGTTGGGTGTGGTGTTTGTGTGTGAAGTCAGAGCGCTGATTACATAAGAATGAATGAGCTGTTGTGAGCCTGAGCTAATACAGAGGAAAAATACCAGCTGTGCTAATCTGTCACTGCTCACATTAACCTCATTACTGGCAGAAACATGCAGCAACTTAACCAGTTTTACTGACTCTGCTCCTTCTTACCTCCTCTCACAGCTCACTATTATCTTAGCATTTACACTTGTTAAGTTTGTTTTAACATATTAAAGCCAGGGGCAGTTCACAGCAGTGACAGCAGCCAGTTCACACCAGGACTCTCAACACACATGAGCTATTGGGTGGAGAGATGATGCGAAACTCCACTGTTGAAGACTGGAATGATTAGAAGTGGTAATTGTAACCAGGACAGTAGTATGTGAAGCTTTTATTTGCTTTAAAAATGTGTGCCACTCCTAGTGAATTTGGCCAAGTACTTTTGAAAATGTCTGGCATTAGCATTAGTCAAACCAGGTCTGCCAGTTTCATCAGGGCTATAAACAAATCCAAAATGTGTGTACATGTTTAAGGAAAGGCTTGAGACCACACACCGTGGTGTTCTGTACAGTGGAACATCGGTTTTCATAATTAATTTGTTCTAAAGAACCTGATAACTGAAACGAATGATAACTGAAGCAATAAAATAATGTAGATTCAATTAATCTGTTCCAGACACTCCAAAATATTAACAAAAATACATTTTATATAGAATAACTATAGTTTTACATACAGAACACAATGAGAAATAAATACAAAAGACTACTGAAATGGATAAATGAACATTTAACATCACTCTTACAGGTTTATGCTGATGATTTGTACACCCCTTCTTGGGGTTCTTGGCCGATATTTGTTTTTGCACCAGTTTTCAGGTGGTAGTACTGTGTGCTGTCACTTTAGTGCAACATGTTTTAGTTTGTTTTGAGCGTTATCAACGAGAAACAAAGCCAGAATGAATGATCCTGTTAGTACTAGCTGAGATTATTCTCTTAATGGAAACAAAGCACCTTTCTATGTCGCTCTGGATAAGAGCGTCTGCCATATGCAGTAAATGAGCTACACTGGCTTCCGATTGCTGCCCGGATCAAACACAAAGCCTGCACGATCGCCTATAAGGTGATGACAGAGCAGGCTCCCCCTTATCTACACTCGCTCTTAAAAGCTTACGTCCCTGCCCGGTCGCTGCGCTCCTCCACTGAACGTCGCCTTGCTTTGCCTAACATTCACACAAAGCAATCCAGACTGTTCTCCTCAGTAGTTCCCAGATGGTGGAACAAGCTGCCTACCACCACTAGAGCAGAGATGTCCCTCACTGGGTTCAAGAAACTCCTAAAAACCGAGCTCTTCAAAGAGCACCTGCTCTAGTGATCCCAAATACTCCCATGAGTACTGATATGCACTCAGCATTCGATATCGAAATGTTAATTCTAGTATACTAGTACTAGTAAATACTAGTACAATTCTAGTATAATTTTTTTCGCATCTGTACTTTCCCACTATTGTAATTCGCTTTGGACAAAAGCGTCTGCTAAATGCAATGTAATGTAATATAATGTAAAATGAAAACCGGGAGGATGAACTATAACTGGGACAAAATTCCCCCCCAAAAAAGTCAACGAAAACTGAATTGTACAATAACCAGGGCAAACAATAACTAACGTTCCACTGTATTAAAATGAAGGGTTGATCAGCTTAGACATGTTTAGTATCTGAAGTAGAGGTTACATTGACCCGTCAACTAATGAGTAGAGATGCGCCAAAATGAACTTTTTTGGCTGAAACTTGAAAAGTGTTTTGCAGTGTTTTGTTATATTTGCCACTTTTTACATTATTGCACAAATTATATAGGCGGAATGTATTTTTTGTCTTTGTATTTATTGAACTTGCTCTGTATTAAGACAGTTATTACCTTGTCACCCCTTTATGCATTATATCCGACACATTCCTGAATTTCCCGCAAGGGATTAATAAAGTATATATCTAAAGTATATATCTAAAGCATTAGTCTTGGCACTCCAGTCAACACTTACCAAAACACGTTAACCATCCAGCAGCATCTTAAAAACCATCTACCAGCATATTAGAACACATTACCGCAACTCTTTAGAAACAAGCTAATTAAAACCTTAGATACCTGAGCAAGATACCTTTTCAAACAACTATCCATCCATCCATCCATTATCTTCTGCTTAATCCTGGTCAGGGTCATGGTGAGTGCCTGATCCATTCACCAGGTGGAGATCAGGGCATTACTCTATCTTAGCTAATCTCAAGACAGGGCTCGTATTTCCCGCTGGGCACACACACCAGGACAATTTACAGAATTCAATTTACATGCTCACCATGTTGTGAGAGGAAACCCAGGCAGAAATGAGCAGAACATGCAAACTCAACCCAGATGGGGACTCAAACTCAAGAGAGCGGCAAGTGTGCTAACCACCAAGCCACCATGCTGCCAATCTAACAACCAGTGTCACTTTAATGTCACATCATCACGTCGCATCAAGATCAAGTTTAGTATCTGTTTTTAACAGTTATATAATATCTGATATGTAAAAACCGACAGGAAACAGGTGAAGTGCCCTTGAAGTGAGGCACCTAACCCCCAACTGCTCCCCCGGCGCCATGGATAGGGCTTCCCACCACATCAGACAAGTGCCCCCTAGTTCACTAGTCTGTTTGTTTCACTGCTGATGTACAGTTATAAGGTAACATCTTTATTTAAGCAGTGTTCACACAGGATTTATAAAATTTATACATTGTTTTCTGACTTTTAAACCAGTTTGTTTGCAAACTTTCACTTTAAATGCTTTGCCAGGGCTGGACTTTCTGCCTGTCATGGTCAGTTCTGCTATAAAATGATGAAACTGTGTGGATATTTGAACACTTCCTGTAAACCCCATCTTTACCATAAGAGTGCTTTCATTATGTGTGTTACACTTTAAGACGGCTCATATGCACCCCCCCCCACACACACACACACAAGCTCAGGTTAGCTTCAGCTTCACAGGAAGTGATTTCACAAAAAGGAAGTGTGAGTGTGGGCCACTGTAATTAAGGTCTTCTGATTGTTTCTCAAGAGAACATTGTGAGCTTCCACTGCAGTAATAACAGTACATGTGAAAACGTTCACAATTAAATTCAAAGACATACACTACGGGTCAAACGTTTTAGAACACCCCAATTTTAGAACACCCAATTTCCAGTTTTTAATAGAAAATGATTGAGTTTAATGTCTCATTGACTCTGAAATGAAAGCATAGGAATTAAATAAGAACTCGTGGAATCAATTTATAGACAAAATGTGTCTAAACTTTGGACACAAAGTAGCACCTTAGGCAGCTATAACAGCTGAACACACTCGTGACATTCCTTCTACAATAGACATCAAACATTCTACAGACAGTTCTTCACAAATCTGCTGCAGAACGTCACGTAAATGTTGGCGCTTGTAGGTTTGCTTTGCTTTTCACTTCATCTCTAATCAGCTGGACGGGGTTTAAGTCTGGAGACTGTGCTCCACTCCATGTTTTCAAGCTGACCATCTTGTTGTTTTTTCCTGAGGTAGTTCTGGCAGAGCTTAGACTTATGTTTTGGGTCATTATCTTGCTGTAGAATGAACCCCTGACCAACTAGGTGCACATATAAATACCTGAGCACACTAGTCAGTTGTAGCAGAGCAACATGATCATCACGCACGATGGACGTGGTTTGACTGATGGCCAAAAGGTCAGGGTACAGGGGTGAAGGGTGGTAGCCTCTCAGAATCCACTAACTTTGTGAGATGTGGTGGAGCCACCATGTTGACTTCTCAGACGTTGTGTGTGTTAAATTTTTATATTTTAAGGTAATATATTTAGTACATTCTGGTAAAACCCCCTAAAAATTGCATACACAGATTGGAAGGTGTATGCTATGTTGTTTATTTGAAGAACAGTTTGTAGTAAATCACCTGGATGCTTTTTTGTGAGCACGTCCAAGAATGCATGTGTTTTTAAATGCACAACAGAGCCGTTGTGCAAGTCACTCTGTTCAACAGCTGCAGCTAAATAAAGCAGAGTGCTTTCTGTACTTTTTGGAGTTGCAACCTAATGTACAGCCTACACATTAGCTCTGTTCTGTCTAAACATAAATGTTTGTAGGAATATGCTGGAGATGTGCTTTGAGCTAGTGTTAATGTTAAAGCACTTATTTCACTAATAGTGAATTAGATTAGTCTTTTTCAAAGGTACACTCTACTTGTAAAATACTTGCACATATCTCCTATTCCAGTGATTAAGTGTTTATTGAGGTTGTTTATGGACTAATATCCCCTATTCTAGTGATTAGTAGTGTTTGCTGAGGTTGTGTAAGGACTAATCTCCTATTCTAATGTTTTAATACTGACTATTGACATTGTTTATGAACTGGTTTGACTTCTCTCACCCTGTGCTGTCTGTAAATTTGTAGTTATACTGTGTCTAGATCAGCACTTCTTCTCTGAGTTGTTTGTCTAAGATGGTGTATGCAGCATTAATCATGTCCTAAACCACATAGTCTAGACTGCAATACCTTGCTCAAGATCTGGATGCTGTTTTGAGCAGGCTGTGAGAAGTTTTAACCCTCTGGAGTCGGCACTCCCGCCTGCAGGATATTAATGAAATTCCGCAAAAACACTTGTATAACCTTAAAGAGTCTACTTTACAAATATATATATATATATAGATATATATGTATATAAATGTATTTTTAGATTCTTGCATGAGGAGCTTAAATAAGCAGAGACACATATGTGACCCCAACTCAAACACCTGTGCTGTATTTCCTGTCAAAATGACACGGGCTTTCATTCATATGATAATTACATGGTAATTCTCATGAATATTCAAGTAGGGTTAGGGGCTGAGGAAAACAGAGTGCCACCTCACATTTTGGTAAACTTTAGAAATAAAACCATGTAAAATGTCTAAAACCTATACTGACCAGTATATAGCCAACACTTCTGTTTATTCAGTTCTGAGCTCAGAAGTCTTGACAGAAATGTTTAGAGTGTTTTTTCACAATATCAGCACATCTGAAAAACGTTTTTTGAAAAGTTTAGAGCAGATTTAATCAAAATATAGATTTATGACATTCTTACTGTTTTGACACTGTTGTTGCTGAGTTTGTGCTGAACAACAGCCTGTGTAACACTTTGGAAAACTAATTTTAGATGTGTGTAATTTGTAAAAACATCAAGGCATGTCAGACTACATCAGAGTGTCTGAAATACCCATGTATGTTAGCATACAAATGTTAGACTCGCAGTAGTTCTAAAGAAGCATTATTTGTATGCCGAATTGTTAGTGCATCTTTATAGGTTAAGTTTAATCTTTTCATTTAATTGGATGTCCTTGATTAGTTATTCTCTCTCCCTCTCTCCCTCTCCCCTTTTAACACCTCTTGCTGTGCTACGTTTTCTCATGCCTCTGTCTGCCTGGTGCCAAACCCACAAATAGCAGCAGTACTACACTCACATTCCCTCAGTGCCACCTCCCTCACTCTTTTCCAGTGCAAAAGCACATCTGTGGTGCTGATACTCAGTTTCTGCTATTATGTCCAGTTGTATTTAATGTCACCTCAGTTGGTCACAGTTTAATTATTCTGATCTCAGGGCCACATTTCTCTCTTTTTTCTGTTTCTGCACTGGTGCACTGATTGTTACCATCTATGGTTGATTCATTACCGATTTCTTTGCAGCCAAGCTTGGAGATTTTTCATGATGTAGACTTAATGCACTCTTGCAATACTTAATGATTGCCAACATTGCAGTATAAATAACATTACTTACTCATTGAGGGGACAAATCAGTATTTAACATCTAATCCTATTTCCTATTTAAATATTCATTAAATGCATGCTGGGTTCTAAACCGTCTTATTAGTTAAGTGCTCCTGCTTTTTCTGCACAAACTCATTTGAATTTCTTATTTGAATCGACTACCTTAAATGGCATAGCAGTTACGTTCATTCATCTGAGAGTTTTCCAATTCCACCTTAAATTGTGCTACATTTATATTAATTTCTCTGATAAATTTCCTCTTCCACCTTAAATGGCATAGCAGTTATGTTCATTCATCTAAGAGGCTGCCCATTCCACCTTAAATGGTGCTGCAGTAACATTAATTAATCTGAGAAATATCCTCTTTCATCTTAATTGAGCAGCTGTGGGCTCAAGTGAACAGTCTAGGAGCGAAGGGTGTCTAACATCCAGTCGCTCGATGATGTCATCATGGAGGAGTAGAAGAGGATTCCAGTAGCAACCAGTGCAGCTGTAATGAAATCAGTATCTAAGAGGGTTACGAGTAATGGTTAATAATGTAATAATGGTTGTCACAGAAAATATTGACACTATGGGCAGTTTGGATATGTTCACTGTGAGGTGTACTCACTTGTGTTGCAGCTATTTGGACATTAATTAATTAGAACTTTATTTTACATTTCTGTTACAGCTTTATTCTGGATATTAATTCCATTAAACCTTTTGAATATTGATGTTATTACAACTTCCTCTTCTACTGCTTTCTGTATTCATTTTAGTATCATTTACAGCTCAGTTCATCATTCTGGACACATCTAGTATAACAGTGTACAATACTGAACAATTTCTTTGAAAGCCTTAGAGTGGAACCTCTGTTATCGTTTGCCCGGGTTATCGTACAATTTGGTTATTGTCGACTTTTTTCTGGGAAATAACTGTCCCAGTTATTGTTCATCAACCTGGTTTTAGTGAGCATGTCCATGTGATTGGCTGCTAATTTCATGAGAACAATGCATCCACCCACATGTTCATCACTCTTCCATGCATTCATAGTTCATTCTGGCTTTGTTTCTTGTCGTTTCTCATTGATGCCACTCAACACTAACTAAAACATGTCACACTAAAGTGACAGTGTGCAGTGATACTGCCTAACAAGGGGTGCAAAAACATATGGCTGCAGAGAAACCCGAGAAGGGGTGTACAAAACAAACACTGCTGGTTAAACCACACCGGCACACTCTAAAACAGAGCGTAAACCTGTAAGAGTGATGTTAAATGTTCATTTATCCATTTCATTAGTCTTTTGTATTTATTTCTCATTGTGTTCTGTATGTAAAACTATAGTTATTCTATATAAAATGTATTTATGTTAATATTTTGAAGTGTCTGGAACAGATGAATTGGATTTACATTATTTCTTATGAGAAATATTGCTTCAGTTTTCATTCGTTTCAGTTATCAGGCACTTTGGAACTGATTACTGATGAAAACAGAGGTTCTACTGTATTTAAGACTTTCATATTACAGTCAAAGAGTAGTGACATTTAGTAGAAAGTAGAGTACATAAAATACATTTACATAAAGTAGAGTAAGTGCGAAACATCAGCTTTTGCTCTCAGATGCATTATTTAAATTACCCGCCATTTCCTGTTTCAGTGGGGAACGGAAACCAGTGTTGTCTGTACACAATTCAAAGTGATTCATTCAGAGACAGCTTAACGTGTGTTAGACTGTAGAAAACAGAGTGAATTTACTGTTACAGTGAATACATGTTTGAATGTTATTTGAATGGGAAATGATTCACATAAAATAGGTTGTTGCGGATCATAAAAGTGACTTGTAAGGGTTCGTTTACAAGAGATGTTCACTCTGAATGCAAAGCAGCGTCTTGCTGGTTGATTCCTTTCTGCTGTAGCTGGGATATTTAGGGTGGATCCAGAATGCTGTTCAGTCTCATCTACTTCATCTGCTTCTTGCTCGCTCACCCTCTGGCTCTTCTAAACATGTTCCAGCAATGAGTTTGAACACAAAGAGTGGTGTATTTCACAAATATCAGTAGAACAGGAGTCAGTACAATACAAGTAGTTTTTAAATACATGTGCAGTGGATATAAAAGTCTGCACACACCTGTTAAAAGTGAATAATTTAAAAAATCCCTTTTAATGTCACCTGTAATCTGCACAATTGCAATGTGCATAACATTGTGGATAGGTCTGCATACTGCTTCGGGCACATGTTCTCACAGCCTAGTGTGTGTTTCACTACACAGATGGGTTACATGCAAAGGTCAATTTCTGTTGTCTGCAGTCACATTAGCAAAAAGTTTAATCTAATCTAAATGATGCGTGCACTCATTATATCCACTCTAGACAGGAAGTCAATTTTCATAAATACGTGTAACATTTGCAGTGTTTGACTAGACCAGCTAGTCTTTACAGGGATTTCTATTCACACTTAACACTTTGCTGATGATTTACTCTTCAGTTCTGTTGTTGAAATGAATGTGAGGTGCGATCATGTTTCTTTTGGCCACTTGAGATGCTAACCTTTCACTGCCTGGCTGTCCACATCTCTTCATGCCTGTGTGTGTGTGTGTGTGTGTGTGTGTGTGTGTGTGTGTGTTTTAACTGATCTGAAACCAAAGGTTAAACACACACCTCAGCTTCCCTGTTGGTTGGGCATTGGTGATCATTAATATCAGCTTTATCGATATGCTAATGATGTAAAAATAGTAAATAATAATGTAAATGCTAGACTCTACGCCGTCTTTGAAAATCTATTTAGCTGTAATATTAGATGCAGTACAGTATCATATCACACAATCACAGTGTTGTAGTGTTAGTATATACAGCACGTGTACATGGTTCTGGTATTCAGAGTGCACGTGTAGTAACTACTGTGTGCCTTTACTGTGCCATTAAACTGAGGCACTCCTTTTTTTTTGCAGTCCCAGTGTTTAAAATTAGTCAATGGTTTGTAAGTGAACCGTCATAAGTGTGTCTTCAGGAGGGTTTTCTGGATATTTTGGAAATACCGTCTTTTTAGATATCGGCCACCAATATTGTATGTACATGGGGCAATGAGAAGTTGTTAATTGAAATGGCTTTGATCAGGCTTAGATCAGATTTATATTAGCATTGACGCTAAAGGTCTCAGAATGGAATGAGGGTCTAATGGTGTCTCTGCTCTCATGCATATCTTGCCGTGAAGGTGCTAAGGTGCCAGTCTTATCTGTGGCAGGGAACAGCTGTGTCAGCCCTGTGTCAACAAGACATGCTCATTTTTCATCACACACACACACCCACCCACACACCCCAGCTTTAAATTCCACTCTTGTTCCTGCTGTCAGTAGAGGTGCATGACCTGTTTGTGCTCCTACACTGTCTAAAAATATGTACTACACAGCTACATGTTTGTCCAACAATGTGCAGAGAATGGAAATGTGGCCAAATACAACACAGTCCTTCACTCAAAAATCACTTTTACACTTCTGTCCAGCTTGTTTGCACAAGCGTGTGCACTATTTGATCAGCAGAATGACTTTGCAGATTATTCTTTATACAGTGTTGATGGATGTGGCTTTTTGATGCATTAATATTATACCTACTATTGCAGCATCATATTTAGGCTTTGTGCTAAAGGCCTTTAAACTGTTGTACTGGAATGCGTTTGCTTATATTCCCTGTCATGCAGCAACTTTTTGTCACTCAAGCATTGCCTCGGGGTGTTCCTAAGCTCAAGCTGGTGTTTGGTTGCCTTGCTTTCATGGTACCAAGGTGGTACCAGGGGCGCCATAGTGATTCAATTCAAATTATCTGAGTCGTTCACTAATCCAGTCCAAAGAACATATATTCATTGGGCTTTAAATACAGTTTGGAAGGATTGGCGGTGGTAGTGTTTTTGAGAGTGGGGACAATAGAAGGGTCAGGCAGGTTTTTAAGGGAGGGAACAGCTGGAGAGAAAGGTGTGAAAGAGTCAATCAAAGTGCGGATGGTTGGAACAATGGAGGGTTTGACTAGACTAGTGTTCTAATCAAATGCTAATACAAATGTGAATAAGTCCTTAGCATTACACATCTGCAAAACAAGAAAAGCATGACTGGTGAGGGGGTTCTGTAAACAAAAGGACACACATTTGTAAAAGAAAAGACATGCAGGCAAAGATAAGGTCGTCTGGAAGTGCACAGCTGAGAATTAAGTGGTGCCCCACTGATGTTTGTGGCCCCATTCGCAATACCACACGGGCGGAGCTACCAACTAGCTTTAGCTGTTTGTCTTAAAAGGGGGGAGTCCAGACAAAATATAAGCAATAGTCATTGAAATAGTTTTATTATTTATATAGTTATATATGTTTATGAGACGTTTTAATTTCTGGAAATTGTTCTAGATCTTGTGCAGGTATTGCAGTGCCAGTCCTTTGACTGAAGCTTTCGTTCACTCTTTAATAGTGTGTGTATGTATGTGAACTGTGCTGTAGTGACTTGGACTCACACCTGTGCTGACTGATCTGTAACAGATTAACTTCATTTTTGAGCCATCTGATCATAACAAGTCACGTGTGATGCCACTCTGGCTTCCTGTTTCAGTAATACTGTTGTTTGGTGTGTGATCTCTTGGGAAATACACTCGCTGTGGTGTGTGTGTGGAGTGGTAGAGGTATAACTGTGTGTTACCACAGTATGCATAGCACCTGAGTACACTTGCACTCTCCAAAAGCCTCCGAACATACTGTTATTCTGCTAAATGCTACACGTTTTTGCTGACAAATTCACCACAGAGCTCATACCCTGCATGTTGGTGTAACACATGCACCCACTCTTTTCCTGAATGAAGCAGGCTGTTTTTATTACTGTGCCTTTACGATTGATGTATGTAAATGCGCATAACAAAAACAGTTCGTTAACAACGTGCTGTTTACATGCCATATCTGGGCAGATTTAAAGTGGGCGTGGTCATGATTTTTATCTTCATGTAGCTTGCTTGTGTGTGTTGCAATGTTTTTGCAGGTGTGAACTGCCACAGCACCTCTCAGCTTCACCTGGAATGAACAAGCCTGACTTTTCAGATACAGTATAATTACTTATTAACGTGTAGTTACCAAACACTAATGCTATGAATGTTGAGGGGCTTTATATCCCTTTAACCGAGCCTGGCTTTAGACATGGTGCCAATATAGGTTCTTGTATATTTGCTCCAGAGGGTCATATTCTATTGGCTGTACTTCTCTACAGGGACTAAACAAGCTCTGTGTGTTTAGTCTGTGACAGCAATGTGCACAAGTATCTGAATGCATTCATTAGAAGGGCTGTCCACAAACTTTTGGACACTTCTGTTTCAAATGAAAATTCTTCTTCAAAGCTGTTAAAAGTTGCTCTTCTATGGAAGGGTTAGTGTCACAGCTTTGTAGTTCTGTTTTGGCATGCGTCCCATTATTCTGTTTAAACACACTGAGCTATAGTATCTATACAGGCAGTTATTTTGGATGTTTTTTATGTTGTATTAGGGATATTTAATTTTTTTGAAGTTAGAATAGACAATATTCTAGAATAAAAAATTCTTAGTATGAGTACATTGGTTTTCATAAATGCACTTCATCTGCATCTAATTCTGCTCTCTTTGTAATGAAACCTGGTCAGTGTTCTTTAAATACAGACCTTATCTACAGTATGCAAACAAGTGTTGTGATGTAAAGAACACTGATGATAAAATACCCTCATATTGCACAGCTAGAGGCGTGGCCAGTGTTGATAAAGCATGGAGTGGCACACCCCACTCTCTTTTAAATCTGTCTCTGAGGTGAGAGAGAGAGAGAGAGAATGTGTGTGAAAGAGGGAGGGAGAAGGAATTATAGAGAGAAGCAAGAGAGAGAAAGAACATAGAGTTAGTGAGAGAGAGAGAGAGAGAGAGAATTGACTCAGTAATAAAGTCCATTCTTATCTCGGAGTCCAGTCAGTGGAAGAAAAACCTTTTGTTTGAGACTAGAGTCCAGTGTCTGAAGATAAATAATCAGCACAGTGCTGACCTCAGACCACATTATTTACTCTGCTGATATATGCACTTCATACCGAAATACATTCATGCAAGCTCATTGATGCATAAACACATTTGTTAATAGGTGCATATACATCTAAACACATGTAATAGCTGCCTTCAGCTCATCTGCATTGTTGGGTCTGGTGTCTCTCATCTTCCTCTTGACAATAGCTCAGAGATGCTCTGTGGGGTTTAGGTCAGGTGAGTTTACTGCCCAGCACAATGATGTTGTGGTTATTAAACCAGGTATTGGTACATTTGGCAGTATGGACAGGTGCCAAGTCCTGCTGGATAAATGAAATCTCCATAAAGCTTTTCAGCAAAAGGAAGCATGAAGGGCTCTTAAATGTCCTGGCAGACTGCTTTTCTCTTATTATTTCTAATGTTCTTGATAGTCCCCAGTATGTTGTAGAGAGTCTTGAGCTATTTATAATGCCCGGCCTCGCAGGTATCACACGTAAATATTTTTTTATGTTTTATGTTGATATTTTGGACCAGCCATTTGAATTGATCGTGACGGCATGATCTGTGACTTCTGTGGGGTTTAAAGGTATATTGTTGCCGTACAAGTATAGTAATGTAGAATTTAATATTTGCTCAATATTTTTGCTTTTCAGCAAAGCAGTGCTACAGTCATCAAACACGTGAAACAATGAATGAAAGCAGTACAAGCGATATATTAAATAAATGACGCACAGTTTGTCAGTGTAGTCTTTCTGAAATAGCCATGCTAATGTGATCTCTCTCTCTCTCTCTCTCTCTTTTGCAGTTCCTCATTTTTCGTGAGGGACAGTGGGAGACCCCTCCGCTTCCAGCCATCTGTGCTGGACTTTGGGACACAGTAAGTAGCCATTGTTTTTAAAATAAGTACCCATGCATATTTCAACGAAACCACAAATTTTTTTTTACCTGAGAGATGCAAGATTGAAATGCAACCACAGATCTATTATTGTTTGTTTTGGCTGCCGCTATTATGCTGCCGCTAATAAAATGTAGCTTCTGACTAGCTAGTTATTAGCTACCTGCTTCTCACCTTTACTTGCACTTTATTTGAATAATAATAATGCTGAAAAACATACATGATGCTTCCACAATTATCAAATCCAAACATAAATGAATAACAAAGCAAAATAACTACATGTACATGTATGTGTATTACAGAATAGCAGTTTATAATGTCTTCAGACGTCTGTGGTTGGATTTTGATGGATGGACTCACTGTTGTGGTTAAATTTTCATCTAACCAGTCATGCATTACTTCATTCCTGCTCTACGCATGTATTTGTTTTATCTCCACCCAAGTAAACACTGGGATTTTGAAACATTATTATGTTATATATATGTTATTATATAATATGTTATTAACGCAATTCATTTTTTAACGAGTGGACACCACTAAAGAGACCCCATTCACAACTCTCACTATTAAAGTTATACATATCAAATATCATGTATCAGGATAATGTCTTGAGGTGTAGATTTGCCATGTCACCCATCCTTACAGTGGCTTCTTAGGAATCTACAGGAAGTGTCTGTTTCTGTCCTGCATAGTAAAGTGAATGTTGAGTGTTTGAGACTTTAGAGGAGCGCGTACAAGCCTGAGGCTAGAGAGGTGACCAAATATGGCCTCCTTTTCTCAGAGCTTTGAGCTGGGTGGGGGGGTCAATATAATGTTCCCTTTGGGCTCACTTCTGGATTTTTATTTCTGATGTCAGTATTTAAATTTTAGAAGTTTTAATGTCAGAGCTCTAATTATTTTCCATGCTGCAGATCAATAAAGTGAGGTTGTGCTTAATTTACCTTTATTATAATTTTATTTGAGTCTGACTTTCCCGAGACAATATAGTTCAGACTGCTCCATCACTAAGTTTAACATTTTGCCCTGTGCTGTGTACCCAGCAGCACAGTGTGTATTGGAGTGATGCACACACAATGAGGAAAGCTTACAGAGGCAGTTTCCTACCTCTCACTTAATAAACAAGCAAAGACAAACATGAAAGACACGGAGAGAGAACAGACAGAGCTTTATATTTCTCTGTGCTAATTTCATCATCCTCCCCTGTTATTCAGCCACATGCTTCTGCCTGTTTACCAGTCTTCAGAACCCCTCAGGACCAAATATTTGGAGCAGATCTTTGGCCCAAGCTCTGATTTGGTCCATATAGCTAACTCTAGATCAGTCTGTCTGTGTGTAAAGTTTGTTATATAAAAGTTATATATTAAGTTTGGATTTTGCTCTCAGTGTTTGACTTTTAGTTGTTGTCACTATGGCTTTACTGGAGCATCTCACTGCTAATAATAATTAACACTGTAAAACTATTATTTAGTATATGTGTATGATGTCATAATTTGAATCTATATCATTTTCTATTGCAACACCATTATTTGAATGTTGATAATTGTTGATTGTGATGTCATAATTAAAATGTTGATAATTGGTGATTGTGATTTCATAATTAGAATGTTCATAATTGTTGATTGTGATGTCATAATTAGAATGTTGATAATTGTTGATTGTGACATCATAACTGGAATGTCATCTCTTGACTATGACACTGTAACTTGAATATTTATTGTTTTTGTAGTGATTGTTGCACCATAATTAGGATATATGCATTTGGTGATTTTGTTTATTAGTTATCAGAATCAAGACCCTAGAGATCCATACTTTCCACTTTAGTGTTCATGTGGCTGTTTTAAAGTTGAAAAGAATATGTAGTAATCCTACTCATTTGGCTACTTTTGTCATATTGAAATACGTTCTTAAAACCTTATACAGGGAAGTCAAAACATTCTTGTATTTTTTAAATAAATATAATGTTAATATAATATATAAAGTAAAATAATTACAGTAAAGCACATTTTTATGTTGTATAATCTTGCAGTTATGAAATATGATGTACAGCCTTGGAGGCTTGAGTTTACTGATGTCATTCAAAGAATTTTGTAAACAAAAATTCTCTGATGTGATTAGCTTTCATTTTGACATTTTGATGTGCTCAAACCTCTAAACCTTTCACACTTCTATAAAATCCCCTAACTGTGTGAAGATACAGAAGTTGCTATGTCCCATCAGTGTGTTTTGAAGCTCTTTGTAGCTTTATTCTCTTGACTAGTGCTCTCCTGGGACACCCCCTGCAAGCACTAGCTTTTAGCATTAGTCCTTTTTAACATCCTCACACCTCTGTAGCTTTGATGCTGCCCTTTGGCTACTCTATATCAGAACAGCTCTGAAAGTCAAACACTGCAGCAAAAGATCAGCCTGGCTTTTTATAGATGCCTGTGCTTTTACTCTTCTCCAGGTCAGTGAGAGCTTTCATCTTTTTAGCAGCAGTGTCTCCTCATGCTTTGACCTCAGCAAAGGCAGTGCAGCTTAGTCTGAAATACATACTGACTTTAGGCACCTAAACGCTCCATTTAGTACATTCATTCAGCAGCAAGCAAATAACGTTTTTCAGAATGTAAGTGTAGGCTCTGCTCTGACTCTATCCGTCTTGTATCAGCGTGGTCATCTTTGTGAATAAAGGGTTGATGTTTGATAAACAACCGGCAACAAAAGATGGAAAATATGAACATATGTTACAAATTGAGACAAATAAAGCAATATACAACTGTTTACAACAAAAAGCAGACAATGTCCCTTTTTAATCCACTTGATGGCCCCTCCCACTCCTCATAATGATAAATTTTAAATAAAATTATTATATAATTTTAATAATTATAATATCTATTTTTACTTGGTCTATTGAGCCAATATTCGAGCCAGCACTCTGTGGCAATTCAACACGATTTTGTTTCTATTCTGCGATTTCTTGAATCAGTCATGTGATTTGATCATTAATGTCTGATGATAGTTACTGATGTTTACAATATGCAGCACACATGTGACATCAGATCATGGGAATCTAGTGTTAGGATCTGTGTGTAATATTAGTGAAGTTATCTGCTTCCCTGAGGTGGATTTGAACCCGGGTCTTTTGGTATTTGAAGCAGTAACAAATGAACATCAATGTACTGAGATTTATTAAAAGAATTAATTGCATAATGCTTTGGCTCATTGCTGCATTTATGTTGGTAATACCTGTCGCACCAGTACTCTGACCTGTTGAGGCATAGACTCGACAAGTTCTGAAGGTGTCCTGTGGTATCTGGCAACAATATGGTAGTCCTGTAGGTCATGAGGTGGCCATAGATGCTTGAGATCTAAGGAATTTGGAAGCTGCAAATGGACCACTGCTGACCGTGCCAATTCAGTGGGGCCCTGACCCAGTTGTCTGATCATAATGATTTGGCCCTTGATCAAGTCCCTCAGGTCTTTCTGCTTGACCCACATTGGCGTACATTGCAGCGTTTTGTGCTGTAGTCAAGGCTGGCTTCACTGGGCAGTGAGAGGTGTGGTGCACTTCTGTCTTGACATGATCGTTGTTGGTCGCATTATGAGTGACGTGAACACGCTTCGAAATCTAACTTGATTCTAATATCATTTCAAACTACCTCTAAATGTGGTTTGCGTCCATTTTGCAAAAATCAGATTTTATGAAGTTTTTGGATGTCCAGACTATCAATATCAGTCTGGATACAGTCTAGATAGCTGTCTGAATATATCTTTAGAGAAGCAACTTACCACCAAATGATATATCCCAGACCTCATTTGGAATATATTAATTTGTTTTTGCTTAAAGCAGAGGATGGAAATAGTGCTGGGTGATAAAACAATAGAATTCGATAAGCATTAACGTTCGTTCAGAGTTCAGAGTCTAATACTGCTGCTTGTTAGCTCCTCCTCACCAGCGCCGCCAAAACGCATGAGGTCGCTGTGTGCTTGTCTGTTTGTGTAAGAAGGAGACTGAGGGGGTGTGTGTGTGTGTGTGTGTGTGTGTGTGTGTGTGTGTGTGTGTGTGTGTGTGTGTGTGTGTGTGTGTGTCAGCCTGAGTGCTAGTATTAGTCGGTTAGCCTGTTGTTATTTTGGAGTGACTGCGGCCGACAGCAATCATTGTGAGTTTCAACAATAAAGCGAGGACTGTAAACGTCTTTCTCGTCCATCCTTTCAGTGCATCCAGCCGGACGCTACAATATTATGTTCTGGCTGTAAACATTTTAATATATTAAATAGTAACATTTCATGTATTTAGTTTGTTTTTAGAAAGATGTTGTTTAAAACTCTTGACAGTGTTAGAAAATTTAATATCGCGATAATTTTCGAGATTGATCAATATAGAAAAAATGTTTGTAATAAAATGTTTGGCCATATCGCCCAGCTCTAGTTGGAAAACATTAGAAATGAATAGATTAATACATTTTTGTATGTGTGTGTATCTTTGTGTGTGTGTGTTTGTAGGTCTGTTGGGCTGCCACGAGCTGAAACTGTGTTTATTCACAACCCCAGCTCAGAGCTGCCAGTTGCTCTGCAGTCCATCTACATGTCCAGCACACACTTCCATACACCTTCCTTCCACAGACGGGTAAGTGTGTACATTTCTTTATTTTTTCCCTTCCTTCATCTCTCATCCTTCCTTTCTGTCTTTCCCTTCCTCCTCATCTCATTTCTCCCTTCCCTCCTTATTCTTTCCTTCATTCCATTTTTTACTTCCCTTCTGCCTTTCTACTTTCCTTCACATTCAGTCAGCCAGTCAGCTCTCTCATGTGCTTTCTCTGCAAATCTTTTTTTTCTGAGCTACAGTTGTTTCTCTTTTCTTCTCTTTCTTTCATTGCTCTTTAAGTTCTTTGTAGGGTCCATGCACAGAGTTTTTGATCATTCTGAAACCTGACCATGCTCTTTCACTCACTCCATGATGCTTTTTACAGTGCAAAATTTGTGTTTTGGACTTGTATAATGTAATAAATGATTGGTGATTTTCTACGTTTCTGTAAAAAATGCATTGAGGACAGATGGAACTGGAAAAAACATTCCAACTGTTAGAGCTAAATTCTACAAAACTATTGAAATAATATCTTTATTGTCATTGTACTAATACAAAAAAATGACCACATATCACTCTGTCTGTGAGCAGATTTGATAGATTTGTACATAGTATGAGTGCATACTTTGATATTAGTGGTGTAATATTGATGCAGTTCTGCTTATGATGTTTTGGCAGCACTTCAGCCATTCATACACATAGCCAGACTTGAAACCCCAAAGCGGAACTGAGGGGAAACCTCAGAGGTTTCAGGAGCAGGATAGCACTCCAGCTCAGCGTTCTTTATGAGCTAAGCTGTACCCTTCAGTAATTGACGTGTTCAGAATATAAGTAATGAAGCAACTTTGTTATTTGTGCTCTTACAGGTGATACCGCCCAGAGGGAAGACCTCTTTTAAACTCATTTTCCTCCCAACAGAGGAGGGCAATGTAGAAAACTCTTTATTTATTAACACATCAACCCACGGGGTCATAACATACCAGGTGAGCAATGCATGCACACAGGCGCCTCTGTATTTATTTCTGAAATACACTTCCTGTGGTGTTTGTCAGAAAGATCATTACAGAGCATAATAGAGCACTTTAAATAAAACATTAGAAGTCATACTGCCCCCTACACTTCCTGTAGTGTATTACAGTCTGTCAGAAAGATCATTACAGAGCGTTATAGAGCACTTTAAATGAAACAATAGAACTAATATCGCCCCCTACACTTCCTGTGGTGTATTACAATCTGTGAGTAAGGTTGTCAATTATATGAGCATTAAAGTTGTAGTACATTTTTATCACATGAACATTAAAGATAACCTTATAAACTATATGACCCAATGAAGCAAAAAACATTCAATTGAAAATGAAAGTTAAAGTTTAACTTTAAAAGGTTCTGTAGGTTAAACAGAAAAAAACAATGTGAAAGTGTGTTCTTGCTTTATCATGCATCACACATTGGTGTCCTGCTCAATAACCTCAATTTTGCATGTAGGTCAAATGCAAATAGTACTTCATCTCACTTATTAGCTTTTCTAAAGAGATTAGCAATGACTCATACTGTGTACAATTAGAAAGTGGAGCATGCAGTCAATATTTATTTAAGAGAATGAGGGAAGGATCACTAGTTACACAGACAATTATACTGTGGTAGAATAATGTGTGTTTTGTGCTCACCTGTAATAATTCTCTCTCTCCCTCTCTCAGGTCTTTGGTGTTGGTGTCAGTTCTGACTCTGTAAAGGATGTACAGAACAAAGAAAGTGTGTTGATATTTCCCCACATTCAGAGCATTAAGCTGACACAAACTCAGGTGTGTATGTCCAGCATATTACCCTGCATAACTGTATAAGTGCCAATTGCATAATTGCGTGATCTTTATTACTGGAGATGGTGTACAGTGGTCTTAATACTGACATGCAAATGTGTCTTAAAAGCTCAATGAAGTCAATTAGCTTACTTGGCAGTTACTTGTTTGCCAGTTTTTGGCATGACATATCTGTGGTAATGGTATTACCATTGAAGCCATATGTAAATATGTAATTTACACATTTATTTATGCTAAATCAACCTGACAGAGCAGTATTAACCTGCACAATTGTAATATCCTCTGAAATTAACTTGAGGAGGGACTAGAGTAAACAAATATGTTTTTATGTCACATTGAATACTGCACAGCCTACAGTGAAAACATATAACAGCTCTGTTTGCAGTATCATGTACTGAACATACTGTGTATGCTTTTGATTTTGATGAGATATTCCTATGACACTGAAACTTTGACACTGAAATTTACCATTCACTCACTGGGACATACAGGCCATATGGAAACTAAGCTGTGAAAACATTTGTTTTAAATTATGTCAACAAAATGTACATGATTATGCAGCCTATACTACTCTGGCTCATTCATGCTGAAGTTATAAGAAGTGTTGCAACCTAGGCATGTTGTTGTTTGAGACACAATACAGGGCAACCAATCAGAGCTCAATTACAGATTCAGTCTTAAAAGCACAGTTTAATCGTCAGTAGTATAGAGGTTTAAAAACATTTTTGTACATGATGTTAGCGCATTTCAGAGGAAAACATGATTATAATTCTGAAAATCAGTATGAAAAAGTGTTGTTTTTAATAGAAAATTACACACACGCATTCCTTAAACAATTTATTTTCAAACCTACACAGTCATATGATGCAGTAGTGTGTGTGTTTGTGTTGGACTCTGGTCTTGTGGTGTATATGGGCCACAGGAAGTCAGGCGCAGTTTCAAAATGTCACTTAGCACCCATCTTTCCTTTTAGAGCAGTTATTTTTCTTCTCTCATACTTTGAGCTGTTGTTTTTCTCTCATATCTTTTATTTATTAGCCTTTCTCAGCATGCAGCAGCTCTGCAGCAGCTCTGCTCTCTCTAATCATCCCCAGTGTATAAGAACCAAATAGAGGATGTCTGGACCAAATGCGCTTCTCTTGGTTCAGCATCACTGCATGGTGATGGAGATTCATAATAAGGTGTACTCCGAAACTAGGCTAATGCATTTTGCCTTTAGCATTCAGTTTACGGTATGTGAGATGTGATGTGAGGTATGGATTGTTTTTCTTTAAATCTTTGTCAAAGGTTACATGATTATCAAAAAATATCTCTACTTGAGCTAAAGATATTCTGGGGTTTTCCCCTCTGGGCTGTGAGAGGATGCAGTTGTTGTCGTTTTTGCAGCTTTATTGTGGTTTTCCTCTAGTAAATACTTTTTTAAATAAGCTACTTCGCTCTAGTAGACATTCTCATATTGAGTTCTGCTTTTGTTTGGGCGAGTTTACTGTGAAAGATGATATGAAAATCCTGCCCCATGATACCAGTGACCACAGTTGTTGAAATACAACATATACACTCCCTTAATTAGGTACACCTACCTTTTATTTACGCTCATTATCAGCTCCACTGACCATACAGGTACACTTTCTAGTTCATACTGTATACTTTGCCTCCTTTCGCCCTTTTCTTCACACAGCAGGTATTATTTGGGTTGTGGATCATTCTCAGCACTGCAGTGACACTGATGTGGTGGTGGTGTGTTAGAGTGTGTTGCCCTGGTATGAGTGAATTAGACGTAGCAGATTTTAAACACTATGTTAGCTTACTGTCCACTCTGTTAGATACGACTACCTTGTTGGTCCACCTTGTAGATGTAAAGCACAGTTTGACTTCACCAGACTTCACTGGTGGTCACAGGACACTGTTGACTGGATAGTTTTGGCTGGTGCACTATTTTCACTCCAGTAGTGACTTATCTCTGTAGATAACACACCATCACCACATCAGTGTCACAATGCTGAGGATGATCCACCACAAATAATAGAATTTATAAGGTATGTATGGACAGCAACACAGTCTCTATTCACACAAATGCCCAGAAAAACTGCTTTCTTATATCCGTCTATACTGTAGCATGTGTAGACTCCTCTCTTTACAGAAGTCCAGTTTGACTTGGTCTCATTGAATCACTAATGGCCTGAGGCTACTATGAAACTGAGAGGTTTTCCATCAGTGAAAGTGACCTCCTTATGTTTAATAAGCTAACTCATACCAAACCTTCAGTCTTTATGCTGTTTTTTGTATTAACACAGATTCATTTCAATGCAGAAACCTTGGCTTAATATGTTTTTTTCCTATCTCACAGGACGATGCTTTAAATATTACCATACTTGGACTGCTGTTGGACTGCAGTCTCCCCAAAGCCCTCCAAAGGCACCCACAGGTAAACCACTGGATTTGAGATTGAGATGGATTAAAGCATCTATTAGTCTTCTGAAATCTCTCTGTTAAAACTATACTTGACTGAGTTTCATGAAATTTGTTTTGCCAAGTTTGAGACAGTAGCAGCTGTCGTTGCTGAACCTGAAGCTCATTTCAAATTAGAGACATAAGATTCTTTACGTTCTTCAAATCAAGTAAAATTCAGGCAGCTATGCTATGCCATGTATAGCCAGCCTATGTGGTTCGAAGACACTGGATAAAGCAAATCTTTTACCAAAAATGCAAGTAATTCACAGAATGCTGACCTCTTATTTACTTCACTGACATGAACAGTGCTCTTATGTCTGTGCATGAGGGCTGTTGTTGATAGTGAATTCTGTAGTGGGGACAAAGTGGGACTCTGCAAATAACTTTTCTCCGTTGGTTTTCAATAGAAATCCATCTCTTCATTATTTCCACCATCCACTTAGCAACTACGTAGCAACAGCCTAGCAACCGCTTAGCAACTACGTAGCAACAGCCTAGCAACCGCTTAGCAACTACGTAGCAACAGCCTAGCAACCACTTAGCAACCACTTAGCAGCTACATAGCAACAGCCTAGTAACCGCTTAGCAACTACATAGCCACAGCCTAGCAACCGCTTAGCAACAACATAGCAACAGCTTAGCAACCAATTAGCAACTACATAGCAACAGCCTATCAACCACTTGGCAACTACGTTGCAACAGCCTAGCAACCATTTAGCAACTATTTGGCAACAGCCTAGCAACCACTTAGCATCCATGTAGCAATTGCCTATCAACTACTTTAGCAGCTACATAGCAACAGCCTAGCAACCACTCAGAAACCAAGTAGCAATAGCCTAACTGCCTGGCAGTGCATAACCATTCTGTGTTTCCTTCTGGAAATACACTTTTCTAGTTGTAGTATTGTGTTTATTGAAGAATGATGTGTGTATGGTGGAGAATTGGTGTTTTTGCAGAATGATAGTGTTTCAAAAAGATGCTGCTGTTAATGGTGGTGAAGTCTGTGTTGCTGCTTCTACTCTTTTTAGACAGCAGTCCTCTGTCAGCAGTTCTTAAGCTATAAAGTGTTTTTTTATATTTACGGTATTGTAACCTCAGTCCTCAGAGATGTTGAGCTATATATCTCTGCCTGGTGGTAATCCCTTGATGTCCGTCTTGGATATTTGGCACCTACTAACCCAGGATTGTGGGTTAAATAGAACTTGACCTATGTTCTCTTGGAGTTAGTAGTGTGACATGCCTGGCTATCAGATGGCTTTACATTAGAGCAAGAATATTTCTCTCAGTCAGTGTGTGGTCACAGTAGGTGCAACTTTGCATATGTGACCTGCCTGAATGAACAGTTCATTGTAAATTTTAATTCTGTTTCTCCCTCTTGCTCGTTGTTTTTCTCTCAGAGCTTGTGCTTTGGAGCTGAGGATGAAGGCCGTTTATCTCTTCAGATCAGTCTGTCTGAGAGAGGAGAGAGGCCGGCTCATCTGGATAAACTCAAGCCCTACGTGCTGGAGAACATCATGGTGCTGCTAGTCCTCCCACCACCAGGTGGCGCCACATGTACGTATCGCTGAAGTTACATGACGGTTGTCTCGAATAGCTGAATGCCGTAAATGTTCTTACAGGAAAGGGTTTCTACTCTGGCACTGTCTTAACAACTTGCTGATTCAATAGCTGGTAGCCATATTCAGTACCTTGGTATTGGTATTAAAAACTAGATGGCCAGTGAAGGTGTACATATGTTACCATCTATGTAGCTGTGGGTGGAGCTTCTGAGTTTACAATTAGTCATTTTCTCAGTCCCAGCATTTTGTACTATCAAAACACTCACCACATCTGTATTCAGCCACTGCTTCTGCTCACACTGTCATAACAGTGAAAGATTTTAGCACCTCCTATGAGTGTGGAGAGTTTTGCTCTGATACAGAAGCTCCATCAAAGCGATGAGTCACCCCATAGAGTTCTTCAAACCACCTCACGCTTCCTCTTGCAGCTGTTTTGTAATGGACAAGAGCTAAACTATGGTGATCCTTCCACTCTACTGGTCTTTGTAGTGTTTTCCTTAGTTTAGATGAACACTGAGGTTAATGTAGCTTCAGGATGACTGTTTTTGAATGAGATCAACCTGTCTATATGCTTATAAAATAATTTTATTCAAAATAGTAAATTACTCAAGTACTAATATTAGTAATATTTACATATAAGGAGGCCTGTTAATATAGTAGCTTATTGTCTTTGTATGGGCATCTTTATATAAGTAATGTAAGTTTTTGACCACTAGATCAGTGGTCAACTACCGTCCTACTGGAGCTCTACCTTCCTGTAGGTTTCACCTCCAACCTAAAGCTAACACAGCTAATCAAGAACTTCTGAAGGCATCTGATGGATCAGGTGGGGGTCAATAAGATAAAGTATGCAGGAAGGTAGATCTCCATGTACAGGGTTGCTTACCACTGCTGTATATGCTGTTGCATTCCTCTTAAAAAAATGTGATCACATGCTGCCCCCTTCTGGTACATGTTGATACGACAGCTTGTGAGTGACTACATTAATTTTAAAAGCTCATCACCTGCCTGATTTGCTCACTGCAGATCCCAGAATAGGAGTTTATATGCTGAACTCTGGGGTCAAACAGCTCTCCGTAAAGGTAATACACAGTGTAACTGCACTTGTTAAACGTTTTCAGTTACAAGATGGTTTACTTTCATGAGCATTAACCAGACGTGTAACATCTTATTCAGGAAATACAGATGTTGTCGAGGTCAGACAGCTCTGTAGAGATGAGCCAAGTGCCTCTGAAAGCTTCAGCGAGTAACCTCACTCAGGTGGCAACACTGTCCTGTAGACGTAAGTTATTCCTTTATTTATTCACTTAAAGTGGTCTGTGAAAGTTTGTGAACGCTTTAGAATTTTTTGTTTCCCCATAAATTTGACCTTAAAAGTCATTAGATTGTCACACAAGTCTTACATGTGGATAAAGAGAACCAAATCAAACAATTGAGGCAATTATTGGTTGAGCACTCCTGCGGAGGGTAATGATGGTCTTGACTTTTCTCCATTTGTACACAATTTGTCTGACTATGGATTAGTTTAATCCAAACTCTTTAGAGTCAGGTTTTGTTACATTTTCTAGTCTGATGAGCATCAACAGCTTTTTGGTCTTTGTGCTATGATAGACGTCCACAAACATGGTGTGAGGTTCAGACTTTGCTTGATCCCTGTTCTTTAAATAAAACATGGCACCCACTCACACCAGTTTGTTATCACATTGATTGACTTAGGTCATATTTATGCAGAAATATAGGAAAATCTAAAAGGTTCACAAACTTTCAGTCACCACAAAGTCATTTACTGTAGTGTCAGTCACACTTTACTATGAAGTGTAGTTATTATTTGTTTAATTATTGTTTATGTATTTGTTTTTTTGTTTGTCTTAGGATCTTTGTCTTCTCAAAGTAGAAAATGCTCCAGTCAGATCAGCATGCAGATTTTGGGGAACAGTACAGTAAACATATTTTCCTGGCTGGACATCACAGACAGGTAACACATGTACACAGAGACAAATACTTTGTGGTGGTAGTTGACTGATTATTGGCACTAACGGATTAGCAAAGCTGATATTTGGCATTTTGTTTGTTATCAGAATCAGATCTAGAACTCCAGTTCCATGCTGATAAAAGTGCTTCTTTTTATTCTTGATGTGTATATCTGCTCCAGACAGGATCGTAAAATAACACACATTTCTTTAGTCTGGCCCAATGTCCTGCCTACATCAATTGATATGTGGACATGTCGAGTAAATGTCATCAAACATGCTTTTCAATGTTTTTGTGACCATCTAAAGCTGAACGTATTCTTTTTTTAAGAGTTGCACCATTTGTAAATTTTCTCTCTCGCTCTGTCTCTCTCGCTCTCGCTCTCTGTCTCTCTCGCTCTCGCTCTCTGTCTCTCTCGCTCTCGCTCTCTGTCTCTCTCGCTCTCGCTCTCGGTCTCTCTCGCTTTCTCTCTCGTTCTCGGTCTCTCTCGCTCTCTGTCGCTCTCTCTCTCGCTCTCTGTCGCTCTCTCTCTCTCGCTCTCTGTCGCTCTCTCTCTCTCGCTCTCTGTCGCTCTCTCTCTCTGTCGCTCTCTGTCTCTCTGTCGCTCTCTCTCTCTCGCTCTGTCTCGCTCTCTCTCTCTCGCTCTCTGTCGCTCTCTCTCTCT
>BRDA01008492.1:2040-27040 GCA_036984385.1 Crenuchus spilurus | reverse complement strand
ACAATTTTAACTATTGCAAGTGATTCCAAGTCTGTTTTGGATGTGAGTGTATAATACATAACTCTGCTTGTGTGGTTTGTTTTAAAGTTTCTCTCTGGCTGGAGTGTGTCTCATGGCGTTCCACCAGGCTCAGTACATCTTACATGAGTTCTCCACACCAACACCACGCAGCAACCACAACTCTACGCCCCGAGAGAACGGCTCCATCAACCACAATAACTCCAGCACTGCCAGGTACACAGACCACACAAATAGTTAAGACATCATGGTGTGTGAAGACCTCCACCAGTATCACAGACCTAAAGCATCCCAAAAACCATGTTGTTAAGTAATCTAATGTGGCTTCTGAGCTTTTGTTATAGATACAATAAGTCATAGTGTCAGAAAGCGAGTAAAGTCAAAGGCTTTAACAGATTAATAACATTAGAATGTGCACTGCTAATGCATCCAGTTAATCTGCAGTGATGATCTCAAATTTTGCTGCCAAATCCACTCCACGCCCCATGAGAACAGTGAGAAGCTGCCAGTCACAGACAGATGATTTAATGTGATTCATTGTTATTAAATTTGTTGAGTATAAGCTTCATAACTCTGCTAAAGAACTTTAGACAGCAGACATGTAGTAAGGAGCTAATGACATTTTTGGCCAGACTACTATTTTAAAGGAATGGTTACTCAAACACCATTTCCTCGGGGTGGGGGGCCCCCCGGTTGCTCCCGAGTGGCTCAGTGGACTTAGGCCGTGTCACTATGATCCAAGGATCGTGAGTTCAAATCCTGATCATGTTGCTTGGCATCAGCAGCTGGGGCTCTCTCTGGGGAGCTAAGATGGCACTATGTACCCAGCAGTACTAAATAATGCCAGCTGGCTCAGGCATCTGCCAGGCGATCCATCCGTGCTGGGGATCCTGCGTTTTCCTCAGAGACGATGTATCGGCAGCACTTAGAAAGTAAGCGGAGCACCCTCCGTGTCAGGGACATTACAATTAAAATGGGGAGAGTCAACAAGTGGGTGGGTCATTTAGCCATCAAATCACATTGGGTCAAAATCAGGATCAAAAAGTTAAAATGAAGTAAATAATCTCAGGAAGAACATACGGTACCTGTAGTCAAGCTTTTTTTGTTAATTTTAAAACTGTGAGGCTGACATTGCTTAGCCAATCATAAAACTCAAGTGCTCAGTGATTTCTGTAAAAACATCTCTCAACCCTCTCAAAACACATCCAGATGATAATTAATAGGGGTGTGTTTCTGTCCAATAAATGACAATCCGATATGTATCTTGATTCATGCGGTACGATACGATTCAGAAACGATTTGTTTTAAATTGGACCGATTCGATTAGGTTCAATCAGATTCAGTACGATTTTGATACGATTAGGTTCAGTATAATAGGGTAGAAAATAATACAAGTTACTTGTTTAAAATAGATAATTTTACATTGAATCAACATAAGTTATTACTAAAAATGTGTATTTGCTTGCATTCAGATAGATTAATGAAATACTAGAGAACAAGTATAGTTGTATGTGACGTGAATTCAGAAACAGTAAAATACTGTCGCATTGGGATGTGGTACCGGGGCTCCAATGTTTTAAACAAGTTTCCAAAGCCCTCATTCTCCACCACACAGTATGGTCTTAAGTCTTTGACAATGAACCAGGCTATTGAAGCGGTTATTACTTTGGCTCTGGCTGAGTTGTGGTTTTGGCTGGAAGAAGTCCTGTTTTTCTGTGGGACTAGCGTCCTCATCGCCACTTTCCTCATGTCGTCTCACTTAATCTTTTCCACTCTTCATTTAAAGACTGAACTTCTTCCAAATTTTTGATTTTATGAGAGACCAGGGTTGCCAGGTCCAGCAAAAATATCCAGTTCAAAGTCAGTCTAAAACCTGCCCTTCAGAAGCTTGAACTAGCCCAAAATATGCTTGTCACACGTTTGAAGCAAATGGCAAAACAACTGAGTGTACGACTTACTATTTTGTTTATAAGGGTTTTATTATGTCATTATTAAGAGAGGGAGAGACCCTGCAGACACCCTAATATCATGACGAAAATTTTCATCGGTTTGGGAATTCTAGTGATAATATGGTAACATTAGTGTTTATTAGTTCTTTTGTAACAGTTTTATATCCAAGTCAAGAACATTTAATAGTAACAATTAGCAAAAAAAAAGGAACTGACATTTCACATTTGCAGTATTTGCAATATGCCTTGTTCTCGTCATTAGGAACACTTTTAATCCATTATATCAAACCTTTTTCTTTTTCCCAGTCCTTGCAATACCCGTATTTCGCCCATTTACCTGGCATATTAGCTAGCTACTGTCTTCTCTTCACCTTCTGTGTGTCTGTCTGTGTGTGTGTGTGTCTTGGTCTCCTGCTGTCCTTTTCACGCTGTACTTCCTTATGTCGTTATGTTCTCCTCGTTCTTATTGTTGCATTTAATCTTCCAACACCCACTTTTCTTGTTGATTTTTGGCGGCCGCGGTAATTTTTAAAAGTAACCCAAAAAGGTTAGCCTTGCTTGAATTTTCACCCACAACAGGATTTTCAAACAAGCCCAATTTGGTGTGAAAACCGCAAACCTGGCAACCCTGTCAGAGACAGCGCACACGAGAGAGAGAGAGCCTGTGGGAGAGCAGCAGAAGCACGTCAGTAACACCAAACCGATTGACAGCTATGTAATCGGGATATTGGCCGGTTCATTTGACAAATAGACAGATTCAGGGGTCCATGTACCGATGCACTCACATCATTTAAGTCAAAATTGGTCTTCCGATTCAAATCGGTTGTTTTTTACACCCCTAATAATTAAGGTTCCACACAATAGGCAGGGACACTATGATTTAACATGTTCTATAGAAACTTCAGACAGCAGCAGGACTTGTAGGAGACTGAGATTTTGGTTCAGATTCCTATGTAGGTATGATGGTCATCATCATTAAAACTGATTCTGCTGGAGATCAGCACTTCTTATTACACTTTTTGTTACTTTTCATAGTAGATTACTTTTCATAGTAAATTTGATTTCTGCATTCCTTTAAATATGCCACAGTTCATACTCAGGTCTTTGGCACTGTTTACAATTCCTGGTCTTTGTCATTTCTGCAGTCGGGGCAAAGGCAGCTGCAAGAGCTACTCGGACACATGCCACACCTCTGATAAAGGAAAAGGACGGGGCTCCACAGCTGTAGCCAATGGGACAGTTCGTTCACAGGCATCTTCCAAGAAGGGTTCTGGGGGCTCCTCTCAGCCTCAAAAGAAACAAACACACAAAGTTTCATTCCTCTACAACAGATATAAGAGCAGCTCTAATGCAACCACTGCAGCAGCTAATGCCAGCACCTCAAACCCTCTGACAGACGAAGAGAGAGATGAACGTGTGTTTGATCAAGACCCTGATGTTTGTCATAACAACAATAACAACAATGAGGATGTTCTAGATGAAGCTCTCCTCCACTCAGAAAAGAAAGAGCATTTTGTCAAATCCATCAGGGAGGATAAGCCGTTGCCTGGTGATATGTTTCCTGTGGAAACGCTTCCTGGCTTCTCTGAAAGCATCAGACCCAATCAAGTGCCTCATCTGGTGGATGGAGAGATTGAGAACAGGTGCAACAGAAAGAGGGATGAGGACAAAAGGGAAAACACGGACACTGAGGTACATAATAATGCATTTTTATTTATCTTTGACATGCGCTTTTGGATGAGGTCATCCTTTTCACCAATAGAATGATGCAAGTGAGGGCCCCAAGTGACTCAGTGGGCTACGACGCTGACACTATGACCAGAGGATCATGTCGTCATGCTGTCGACAGCTCAAGAGATGGCGCTCTCTCCCCATCACTTTCTCAGGCTTAGGCTCAGGCTCCATTCGGAGCTGGGAATCCTGCGCTTTCCTCCGAGTGCATTGGCTCCCCAGTGACGGTGTATCAGTGGTAGTTTGAAAAGAGGTAGTGGCTGCATCACACACATCAGAGGAGGCTTGTGCTTGTCTTCACCCTCCTAGAGTCAGGGACATTGTGAAGTGATGGGGAGAGCCCTAATGGATGTTAATTGGCTACCATTACATTGAGGGAGGGGGAACAATTGGCAAATACTAGAAATAAAAAAAGAATCATGCATGTGTGTGTTTTGTTTTTTTTATCAGAGAGAGAATGAAAGTGCTCAGAAGAAGCGAGTAGAGAAGGACTTAGAACTGTTAGGGTCCTCCTCCAGCACCAAAGTGAAGAAAAACTCAACAAAGAGCCGCAGGAGAACCACAGAGACAGCACCAGGGTGAGTAGATTACACTCAACATCTGTGTTGGGCATCTGAAGGTTACTGCACACTGGATTCATTACACGTCTATATAATTCTGTATGTCAATTCTTGTGATGCTAACACATCCACAGGCTGCCAGAGACGAGCGCTGTTCTGGTGACGGAGAGTGAAAAGGAAGCTGAATTCAGAGAAGCTCGAAATGCAGCCAAAACTCAAACCCTCCCAGTCAGCATGAAGTTAGAGATGCCTAAATCAGCACCTGCAGCAGACACCAACATCAAACAGAACGGTGAGGAGTAACGTCAGAGGCAGACTCAGCCTGTCCGGTCACTGATTGTACAGTGAAGAAGGAGTGTTTAATTCTTTTCCCAGCAATCTTTAACAATGTGTAAAAATAATGACTGTACTGTTTCCTGTAGTAAATGTCTGGTACCTGTAAATGCTCATCTTTGGTCCCTGCACTGACTATGCATTTATGCTCAGATGTGTGTGTGATGGAGTGTTTGTTTGTTTTCAGGTGTGTGTGGGGGGCGTGTGAGGCGGAAGGTTCAAGAACGGCGGCAGTGCGAATCAGGCTCAGATTCGGGTAGTTCAGTGGGCAGCATGAGGGCCAGCCGGGGATCCTGGGGTAGCTGCAGCAGCGCCAGCAGCATGGAGGGAGAAAAAGACCCCAACAGAGCCCACTGCAGCAACAACAACAGAAAGAGTGAGAGATTAGATTAGATTAACTTTGTCATTGTGCAGAGTGTAGTTACAGAGAAAATTTTAATGTAGTTGCAGAAATTTTAATTTCTATTACGAATAAATAATCTATACATTATTAACAGAGCACATACAGGGGTTAGAGAAACACCTGGTTCTTTAGTATGGTGTACGGCCTCCTTTTGCGGCCAATACAGCGTCAGTTTATCTTGGGAATGACATACACAAGTCCTGCACAGTGGTCAGAGGGATTTTAAGCCATTCTTCTTGCAGTGGTCAGGTCACTACGTGATGCTGGTGGAGGAAACCGTTTCCTGACTCGCTCCTCCAAAACACCCCAAAGTGGCTCAATAATATTTAGACACAAAGACTTGCTGTCTTGATCACAGATGCGACAGCAAGACGTGCACCAACAATTTGTCCTCTTTTGAACTCTGGTGTGTCACCATAATGTTGTGTGCATTGTAATATACTATATAACTGCTCTTACCTGCTAACTGAACCTTCACACTCTGCTGTTACTGGTGCAATGTGACATTAATGAAGACTGGCCACCAGACTGGTCCAATTTAGCCATGAAACCTCCCACACTAACATGACAGGTGTTTCAGTTTCATTGTCTAACCCCTGTATATGTGAGGTAGCCAATATAAAGTAAATAAACGTAGAGGTGCAAGGTACACTAACATGAGCAGATCAGAGGTGCAAGGATGCAGTGCAATGAGAGATACAGTATGTTTTTGCTGTTGGAATAAAACAAAAATGGTAACTTTACAGAAAGAAAAATGCAAATAAAAGATTTTGGAGTGTTTCTGTTACATTGTTTACAGAAAAAGATTGGTGGCACACATTGGTTTCTTGGATATTTTGTGTTTAAACCTCCAGCCACTAGAATGCTATCTTCAGCCATTAGACTCTTCTACTGCAATGGAAACAAGTATTAGCAGAGCACACTGCTAACATGTCTGCATCCCCAGGCAACACGGCCTGTCCCTGAATGTTCTCACCTGTTTGCATCAGAGATACTAGCAATAAACAACAGTGTGTCAGGCTCTACCAGTGTTCTCCATTCTGAAGCTGTTTTCCGTCCCCCCCAGGAGATCCTGTGCAGTGCAGTATGTATCCAGCAGAGCGAGAGTGCTATCCTCCATCACATTGCACCTTCAAAACCCAAAGGTAAGAAATCACGATCAAGTCACATCACTGAAATATTTCAAGGTGTACTTTGGATCTCCCATAAAATGTGGTAAACATTTTGGGCCCCGAGTGGCTCAGCGGGCAAAGACGCTACCACTGTGACCCAAGGATTGCGAGTTCGAATCCCGGTCATGCTGTTTGCCAGCCGGGGCCCAAGAGAGCAAAAATTGGCAGTGCTTTCTCTGGGCGGGTAGATGGTGCTCTCACTCTCCCGGTCACTTTCACATTGTCTTCTGGCTCAGGCATCTACTGATTGGTCCAATCAGAGCTGGGGACCCTGTGTGCCTTCCTCCAAGCGCATTAGGCTCTCCAGTGACGGTGTATCAGCGGTGGTTCGAAAAGAGGCGGTGCCTGCAGCACACACAACGGAGGAGGTGCTTGCTTGCACCCTCCTAGAATCAGGGACATTGCAAAGTAATGGGGAGAGGCCTAACAGAGGGGATGTGTTAATTGGCTATCACTACATTGGGAAGGGGTAAAAATTGGCAAAAACCTAGAAAAAAAAATAATGTGGTAAACATTTCAAATTATTTTTGCACTTTACCTACAAGGCTGTGGCTTATGACCCACCAATTAACATAGTGATGACTGCAACCCTACATCGTCATGAACAAAACTGCAAGCTTCTCAGTCTCCTAATATTAATTTTGTGATGTACCTTTGTCTTTTTTAAAATATGTATTAAATATACTTTGTCACTCAGTGATGAAAACATTTAAACAAATATATTTCAAGTATTACTACAATGTTTTGGGCTTAAAATGGTAAAAAATATGTTTACTTTTCCATTAACCCTCTGGAGTCTGAGGCTATTTCAGACATTCTGATGTAGTGTGACATGGCTTGACTTTTTGACAAATTACACCCATCTAAAATTGTTTTTCCGAAGTGTTACACAGGCTATTCAGCACAAACTCAGCAACAAAACAGTCAAAACAGTGAGTGTCATAAATCTATATTTAGATTAAATCTGCTCTAAACTTAGACTTTCCAAAAACCTATTTTCAGATGTGCTGATATATTTAGAAAAAGCACTCTAAACATTTCTAGCCAAGACTTTTGAACTGAATGAGCTCAGAACTGAATAAACAGAGTTGTTGGCTACACACTGGTCATTACAGTGTTTATAAACTGTATGTGGTTTTATTTCTTAAGCTTAACAAATGTGAGGGGTGACATGTTTCACTCATTCAGTGGTTTCTAGATCAAACATCTATGAGGTGTGTGAACACTCAGGTGAGAGGTTTTTGTTAAGTTCACATTCCGCAGCCTCTAAGCTACCAATGGAATGTCTGGAATCACCAGGTCATTATCATATGAATGACAGATAGCATCATTTGGCTGGAAAAAATGTGCAGCTGTCTGACTAACTCTGATAAACTTGTCTCTGCTTATTTAAGCTCCTCTCACAAATATATTATATATATATATATATATATATATATATATATATATATAGTGAAATTGAAAGCCTGTCGTAACTGTGTGTTGTTGTTTGTACAGCATGAACAATCTGTATGTGAAGGAAATGTGCCAAAACTCAGAAGCTCCTCCTCACTCATTGACCCCCAGCTTTGCTGATGTGGCTGCAGGGCTGGACAGGACAGGTGAGTGCTATGGGCATATGTTATGTACTCAAGTTAAAATGCTCAACCTGAATCTGTTCCGTTTTCTTAGTGATGTATTGTTTTGTTTTTGCTAGTGTAAATGTGTGACCTCACAGATTCCTTTGTTATTATAGTGCAGATCTCCAGCACAAGAACTGTATGTGGAAACTACATGAATTAAAGCAGAGTTGAAAGTCTAATACAGTTTATTTAATGAGGAAGTAAACCTGTGAACTCCTAACGTTGAGCCTAAAAGAAAGACTAGCATTTTTTATCACTGATAAATTCTATTTATTCTTCATAGTTATCAAAATAAGAGATTAAGGATGTGGCTTTTATTTTCTCAACCTACACTAAACTTTTTTAATGATCAGCAGTAACACTACTGTATGCAGAATCATTTAGAATTTAAATTTGGTGTATTGTAATGTCTTAGTCACATTATTTTATCTTTGATGATGTAATGTTTTCCGTCCTCAGATACCGGAAATGCATATGTTTCTGAGGAAACATGGTCTGCCCCCTCAGTTCCACTGACCAATGGTTTTAGGTACAGCATGCCAGACCCCCTCAGCTTAGTGTCCCAAAGCTCCACCTCTAGCCCCTTTAGCGGGTAAGACTTACTCCTTTACTCTTTTAAAAAAAAAATTATCAGGATTAAATATTTTAAACCTTTGACACTCTTCTTTGATTTTATTTCACATCATTCTATCAAGTATTGTCTATATTTTGATGTATTGGGTATTAATGATCCTTTATTGCATGTTCTGCTTGGTTCTGCAGAAGCTTCCTCTGGAGTAACTCAACCAACCAGTGCAGTAACCCGTATACCTACTGCCATCAGAATAACTTTATGTCAACTGGTAAGAGCTGGTATTCTCTGTAATGTCTGTAATTTTTCAGTCAGAAAATAGTCTCTAATGGTCTTGTCCTTGGTCTTGGTTAGGCAACGGCAATTACCAAAACAGCTTCTCGTGCCCAGAAACTCAAACAATGACTCATGGTCAGCAGGCCAGCTGGAGTGAGGATGGAATTCAAGAGGCCACCTCATCGTGGGACATGACCAGCTGTGTGGGCAGCAAGGTCAGCTTCTAGAACACTTTTAAATATTATTATTCATTTTTAAATCAGATTTTTATTATTTTTATGTTTATTTATTCATAGTATAACAGTGATGTCACACAATCTCACTTGCACCATTTGGTAGGCAAGTTTAAGTTCCTTCAGCAGTGCAACTGTTTAATATGACAGTCTTGGATAAGCATTGTTTACTTCAGTAATTTTTGCAAATGGTCACCACGTGTTGTCCACAGTTGCCAGAACTGATCCGGCAAAGGCAGCTGAACATTGTATTTTTTAAGAATAGTGATGAAAAACGAGAGAGAGCAGACCAAGGAGCTTATAATCCCCAATAATAATAATATTATATGAAGGTTAATAAGAAAACACTGCCTCTCTGCACTGTAAGCAATGCCGTCTAGTTATTATTATCAGTAACAACTTCTGTCTAAAGACTCGGTGCTCTTTTCATGAATGAAGAGTGTTTTAAAGTGCTATTGCATCTTAAAAAAATAGCTGATGATTCAGAAATCCACAATCACAAATTATTTGAATATTTAATTGGGAGTATTAACATTGAAACAACAAAAATGCTTGAAAAATGTCACTTTACATGTAATGAATGTAAAATAAAGGGCAGATTAAGTTAAATTCTGATCAAAATGAACTTTTTCACCATATTATAATGATTGTAGATGCACAAGTTTATTAAACACACACGGTGCACTTACTGCAATAAATGGTCACCCAGACTGATTCTAAGCACTTCAGATGCCAGATTTACAGCTTGCCTACCCAAATGGCAACGGGGTGTTTGTATAATGATCATATACTATGAATACCTCAAACAATGTTCAGTGTTAGGTACAGTAATGAACTGTGCTAATGGTATTTTTAACATTCAATATATTTACTTGGACAGTGGAACCTCTGTTTTCATCATTAATCTGTTCTAATCTGCCTGATAATAAAGGAAACGAATGATAACTGAAGCAATATTTCTCATAAGAAAATAATTCTCGTAAGAGTCTCCAAAATACTAACAAAAAGACATTCTATATAGAATAGCTATAGTTTTACATACAGAACACAATGAGAAATAAATTCAAAAGACTAATGAAATGGATAAATGAACATTTAACATCACTCTTGCAGGTTTACGATCTTTTAGAGAGTGCCGGAGTGGTCCATCCTTTGTTTTGTACACCTGCTCTCAGGGTTCTCAGCCACTATTTGTTTTCACACCTGTTTTCAGGCGGTAGTGCGGCTCACCATCGCTTTAGTGTGACATGTTTTATTTTGTTTTGAGTGTTATCAACCAGAAACAAAGCCAGAATGAACGACAAATACGTGGGTGGATGCTTTATCGTGAAATTAGCGGCGAGTCATATGGGCACTCCAATGAAAACTGGGCAGATGAATGATAACTGGGACAAAAGTCAACGATAACCAAATTGTACGATAACTAGGACAAACGATAACTGAGGTACCACTGTACTGTACAGCATATGCATTATAAATGTTTTATCTGTTTAAAATTACACTTAAGTCTTATTATTCTGATGTCATGCTTTAAAAAAATATAAATACGTTGACTTTGAATATGAGTAATGCTTTTTTAGTCCATGTAGGATAAGAATTAAAATTTCCTTCAGCACCAGATGGACTAAGGATTGAGGTTTAAGAGGTTAACTATCTGCTTACATGACTTGTCCTCCTCTTTTCTCTCTCAGCCCTTTTTCTCAGGCACTCGGAGTCTGTCGCCCATCTCCTCCAGTCTCTTTGGGTCTATCTGGACTCCACAGAGTGAGCCGTATCAGAGCCACTTCCAACCAGACCGCTCAGCTCCTGTCTCCCCCCACACACCTCACACACCTCACACACCCTTCAATCGTGAGCCAGGAGCACCCTGTCCCACCAAACATTACTCCAATTTCAACCCCTTCGGCCCACACATGAACCTGGACATCTGGAACTCATCCAGCAACCGCAGCTCCAACTCTCAGCTGTCCAATGACTCTGGATACTGCGGAGACCCCTGAACACACACATACACACACACACAGCTTAAGTCTCCTGCATAAGGAATGAGGAAAATAAAATACAAATCGAATGTGGTTTTATTGATAACGGAGAAGAAAATGTGAATTCTTTTGTTCTTTTATGTTTCATTTTTTCCCCTCCAAAAAAAAATCAAACAAAAACGAAATGTTCGTTGTTGTGCAAAAGTTAAGCATTTTGTTGTATATTTTTCTAGATGTTTTGCAGATTTGACCATAGAAAATAAAAAAAAAGTTTTGTACTGGATTAAGTGTCCTGGATTTGCTTGATATTAAGTGTTTGTCTTGTCTTTCATTGCAATACTTATAAAGTTCTGAGAAAAAACAAAGTCCTTAGCAGGTAAATACACCCTCAGATAAACAACACACAACAGATTCCTCCATGTCGTTATTTAGCCAATGTCAAGCCAAAATGGACGAGCGTGTGAGAAAATAAGTATGCCACATTAATCAGTAGCTTGTAGAACCACCTTTAAGCTGCAAGTAGTAACTTTCGCTCACGTCATTCTGGAGGAACTCTTCTTTACAATGTTGTTTCAGTTCATTGAGTTTTGTGGGCCCATGTACATCTCTCTTAATGTCCAGTATGTCCATGATAACAGGTGAACTACAAACTTAATGGGACTTTCTAGAGCCGCTGTAGTGAAGGTGTACCTAGAATGGATTTCTCATACATTGAGGGGATAACAGTGGTGCCACATGAGCCATTGATGCCAGAGAGGAACTCCAGCCAGTGGTACAGAACAATTGATACACCACAGTGGACCAGTCGACCTCTATAATGAACAGTGAGGGAGCAGAATTGAACGCTTTGAGCTAAAGGTGATATTTTTGTTATTAGGTGCATGGTCATAATATTCTGATTGGACTGTGTATACAGTGAATTTAAAAAGTCTACACTCCCCAAGTTAAAATGCCAGACATCTCTGGGCAATAGTGCTCACTGCACCCTACATCACTAGTGTGTGTGTTTCACAGATGAGTTAAATGTGAAGGTGTTGCATGCCTTTATTATATTATATGAACACTACCATTCACAAGTTTGGGGTATGAGGGTGAGGTAGTTTAGTTTTGGTGTCTCTGACAGGGAATGTGCTGCTTTTAGTGCACTTGTTCCCGAATCCTGCATCAGGACTGGAGAGTGTTAAGTGCAGTACCTGTGTATCGCCGCAGAGGGCGGTCGCCGTTTCACAGTGCAGGTTTCAGCTCGTCAGAGAAGAAGCGGCTGTTTCGTTTCCGGCGTGTGTGTCTCGCGGTGTGTCTCAGTCTGTCGGTAGTTGTTTTACACACATTTCACTCTTCTGACACGCATTCATATTAACACCGGAGCTCAGAGGAAAAGCGCCAACATGACGGAGGTAAAGTGTGAGTGAGAATGAGCTGAGCTTCTGATTTAGTGTTTAAAGCGACTTCAGTCTCGCAGCTGTAACGTCTGACTGTGTGTGTGCTTTAAGGCTTTGTTTATGTTGTGTGTTTAGTTGTGTGTGCGCTTTAAGGCTTTGTGTTTGTGCTTTAAGGCTTTATTTAATGTGTGTAGTTGTGTGTGTGCTTTAAGGCTTTATTTATGTGTGTAGTTGTGTGTACTTTAAGGCTTTATTTGTGTGTGTAGTTGTGTGTGCTTTAAGGCTTTATTTGTGTGTGTAGTTGTGTGTGTGCTTTAAGGCTTTATTTGTGTGTGTAGTTGTGTGTGTGCTTTAAGGCTTTATTTGTGTGTGTAGTTGTGTGTGTGTGTGTGCTTTAACCACAAACTACATTCCCTCCAAATCCCAAATAAAGCTATTGTCTAAATTACTATTATTACATTATTGATTTACATGAAATGATAACTATGCTCCTACCTCAAATAATGAAAAAGCTCATTTTAATTTTATTCATTTTTAAACCAAACAATAATAATAATATTTTAACGTTCAGAAATTAGTATTTGGTGGAATATGTATGATTTGTTCATGCTCTCTGATAGTCTTTCGCATTGCTATTGAGTAACTTTGCCACTTCTTGGTTTTGGTTAACCATTTCCTTAATATGACCATTTCCTTTTGATCACAAAAATATTTTCGGTGATGTTCAGGTGTGGAGATCCAGGCTCAACATTTGGAGTTGTCTTACGCTGTGTTTTGATTGCAGAGATGATGGCCAGCGAGAAGCTAAATGATTGTTAGACTAACATAAATCTGCATGGCCTTCAGCAGTGTATGTTAATGTGTATATTTATGCTTTTGTTTTATTCTGTAGGAGGTACAGAAGCACTCCGTCCACACACTGCTCTTCAGATCTCTGAAGCGGACTCATGATATGTTTGTGTCTGACCATGCTAAGCCAGTGCCTCTAGATGAGGAAAGGTGAGTTTAGGGCATAAGTGTCCATGAATGTCAATTTACAGCCATTTACAATAATGCTGTTTTGTCATTGTATTTCTGAAATCTGAATAGAATATAATTTTTTAAATGCAATATATACTACAGTGGAACCTCGGTTTTAATTATTAATCTGTTCTAAAATGCCTGATGATGACCAGAACGAACAATAACAAATCGTATTTCCCATAAGAAATAACATAAATCCAATTAATCTGTTCCAGACACTCCAAAATATTAACACAAAATACATTTTATATAGAGTAACTTTTTACATACAGAAAACAATGACAAATAATTTTGCACTCGTTTTCAGCCGGGTGTTGCTGTGTGCTGTTGCTATAGCTTTTTTTGAACATTATTAACAAGAAACAAAGCCAGAATTATCTGCGAATGCATGAGTGAGGGACAAACATTGTGGGTAAATGTTTTGTTTTTGCAAAATTAGCAACGAGTCACATGGACACACTGACTAAAAGCAGGCAAATGATTCATCACTGGGACAAAAGTTGATGATGAGTGAATTGTACGCTAACCAGGGCAAATAGTAACGGCAGTTCCACTGTATCATGTTTTATTCAGTATTGAAGACATTTGCAATGTATTGCGCTATATATGAATGTAACTATGCTCATTTTCAAATGTATTTAATTATCTATTTTAAAAATGTGTTTGATTTTGAATATTTAATGTGTTAAAATGATTTGTAGCTCCAATTATGCTTAGTTACACAACTATATAGTACAGAGTGTTTAAAATCACAACTTTAATAATTTAAAAAAGCACAGCCATGAAGAGTGTGTATCCATAGCATAAACCCCATCCCTTGCACAGCCACTACTCTGATGAGCTGCAAAACATTTAGTTGTTTTGATCATTGACAGCAGTTTACACATAGCATTGTGTAGTAGAGAACAACACTGACAGGCTGGGTTTGCACTTATTGACAGAACTGTTGGTTTGAAACTTTCTTTTAGTCATAAAGTAAAGATGACTTCTAAGCTGAGGGCTGAGTATGCGGCTGTGCTACACATGCCGGTTCTGAAAGAAGTCAGAGGGAAAGCTCTTAACTCGTCTGACCCCATGGACAGCTTAGGATACCCAATGTCTGGTGAGTGCCTGACATACTGACATGCATAAACTTTACTTGATTAGTAATGGAGCATTGTGTCACTTTAGAATGTGAATGATATGATAGCTGTGCATGGACCTCATTTCTTATCTCATGGGCTAATTGTTCTTGTGTTTTTGCAGATGGTGATCCAGAATATCTCATCACAGGAACACATCCATATCCATCTGCACCAGGTGCATCCTAATCCCCATGTTAAAACGATTATTATACCAGCTATGAACAGAACTGTCACTATTAATCAATTAGTTCTACTTGATTTCTTTAAAAAAGTCAATGCCTCATATTTTTTCTCAAATAATTATATTACACATTGCTAGAGTTGTCCCAAATATCAGAGATTATGAATGAATTAGAACATTATGATTTTATGAATTGTTTAAGTAGAATATTTATGGATTAGAATATTATGATTGAGTAACATTCCTATTTATTGCAACATTTTTACATTACATTTTTACATTGTACACAATGTAGTCCAACCGCAACTGAAGATATTACAGTAGAACCTCGGTTATCGTCGACTTTTTACGGGGAAATTTTGTTTATCGTTCATCTGCCCGGTTTTCATAGGTGTGCCCATGTGACTTGACATGCAAAACAAATAGCGGCCGAGGACAGGTGTACAAAACAAAGTCTGCTGAACGGACCACACAGGCACACTCTAAAACGGAGCGTAAACCCATAAGAGTGATGTTAAATGTTCGTTTATCCATTTCATTCATTTTTTTATTTTTTTATTTCTCATTGTGTTCTGTATGTAAAACTATAGTATTCTATAAAAATGTATTTGTTAATATTTTGGAGTGTCTGGAACAGATTAATTGAATTGACATTATTTCTTATGGGAAATATTGCTTCAGTTATCGTTCGTTTCGGTTATCATCAGACACGAGAACAAATTGATGACATAAAACTGAGGTTCCACTGTAATAACTTTTGCAAACTGATCCAGCATATATAGACCCATTCCAAAAAATTAAAATGTCATGGAAAAGTTGCTTTATTTCCATAATTCCATTCAAAAAATTAAACTTTCATAGATTATAGATTCAGGGCCCACAATTTAAACCATTTCAAGTATTTATTTACATAATAAATACTTGAAATCATTAATTTGGGCTTCCAGCCCAAATCAATGGAAAGTCTAGTGTAAAGACAATGCAACATGGCATTGAGGCAATCAGCCTGTGGCATTGACTGGGGGTTATGGAAGCCCAGATTTCCTTGATGTTTGCTGTCAGGTCTTCTTTGTTGTTGGGTCTGGTTGCTCTCATTTTCCTTTTGAGAATACCTCATAGTTTCTCAATGGGGTTTAGGTCCGGTGAGCTGGCTGGCCAGTCAAGCACTGTGATGGCATGGGCATCAAACCAGGCTTTGGTGCTTCTGGCTGCATGGGCAGGGGCCAGGTTCCTATTTTGGCTCAGGTTTAGAAGTGGCTTGACCCGAGGAACCCGACAGTTGTAGCCCATCTCCCAGATGCGTCTGAATGTGGTGGTTTTTGAAGCTATGGCTCCTGTCTCATTCCACTCTTTCAGAATCTCTGCCAGATTCTTGATAGTCTGCTGAAAACCACACGGTCATCTCTTTTGCTGGTGCATCTTCTCCTGCCACATTTTGTCCTTCCACTAGTCTTTCCATTGATTTGCTCGGACACGGCACTCTGTGAACAGCCAGCCTCCTTAGCTATGAACTTTTGTGGCTTCTCCTTCCTATGGAGGGTATCAATGCTGGTCCTATGGCCAGTTATGTCTGCAGTCTTCCCCAAATTGAACTGAACTGAAGCAAGTTAATGATACGTGGGTAAACCTGTGCAGGTGCTTTGAGTTTAGTAGATGATTAGTGTGTCACAGTCAGTTTAAAACATTCATGCCCTGCAAAATTTGGGCTGATTTCTCCACAGTATTCTAATTTTTTGAAATCCTGTTTTTGTGGGTTTTATGAGCTGGAAGCCCAAATTATGTGAAAATAAACAAATAAATACTTGAAATTGTTTAAATTGTGGGCCCTGAATCTATAATTTATGAAAGTTTAGCTTTTTGAATGGAATTATGGAAGTTAATCAACTTTTCCATGATATTCAAATTTTTTGGAATGTGTCTATATTCCAAGCATACTGTCTACAGTATTCTGTGTTGCTGGTCTTTTTTGCTGTTGTACTAAGAATCACATGTTCCTTCCACCACAAGATGCTTTCTGTCCTGTAACTCGTTGTAAATCATCACCTACCGCAGCTTACCCTGTAGTGGTCTAAGGTGATACTGAAATTTGTACAAACATTAAACTACACATAAACAAATACCTTCCCACAGAATATCTTAATAATCATTTTATCAATGATTGACTAAGACTCCAATGTATTACTTGAATACAAATATAGTCAGCTCTGCTCATCCAGAGGTGTATTTTAAGGGGCCAGATGTAAAAATGATGCAGTCTGTAGTGTAGATTCTGTATAAATGTGCTGATGTGAGTTTTGGATGTGTTAACAAAGAGAATGTGCGCTGATATTGTATGTATAGCACTGTGGTTTGTGTGTAACAGTGATTTGATGTTATCTAGGTGTGGCCCTCACTGCAGATACTCAACTGCAGAAAATGCCCAGTGAAGCTGGAGTTCAGTCTATGGCTCTAGCTCTGCCCCCATCACAAGCAAGGTAACAAACCAATTTACTTCACAAATCTACCAAAACATCTCTATCCTGAACTTTTAACCATTCAGTCATTCCATAATGAAACGATTCCAAGCGAGTTCTCATAGGAAGATTGAAAACGACTCCAACTCATTTATTTTGAAAAGTCTGTACCTTGTATTACTGACTGACACTTATTTGTGTGTGTTCTGTAGACAGGATGTGGCTCGTACAGCAGCTGGTGTTGTGGACATTCACAGACACGCTGGAGCAGCAGAGAGATCTCAGCCTCCACAGCACACACTGGTGAGGAGGAAACGAGCACACACTCAGCCTTAGTGCTCTCACTGTTATTACATATTTCCACTGAAAAGCTAACAGCAGTTATAAATTGGCTGCATTTTCATGTGAGCTGTTTTTTTCCATTACTCTCATTATTTCACTCTCCTAGGCTCTAATGGAATCTGGAGGAATGAAGAATACAGCTCTGGTGCCCAGAAAGGCTCCCACCATGCCCAAACCACAGTGGCATCCACCCTGGAAACTCTACCGAGTGAGCAGCATCTGCCCAGTCATGCTATATAGTCATGTCCTGTCATTCTTTACATAGTGTCTGGTCTTGCATCCCATTATGTGCTTGTATTTTTCACGTTAGTATTATCTGTGTGAGTCTGATAGTTTTGTCTGCTATAGGTTATCAGTGGTCACCTAGGCTGGGTCAGGTCTATAGCTGTGGAGCCTGGAAATCAGTGGTTTGTCACTGGATCTGCAGACAGGACCATAAAGGTAAGTATTGTTATTAGTAGTGATATTGGTATTACATTATGGAAGATTTGGTACAAACATATTTCTTATTGCATGGATTTCTGTTTGTTTTTGTTGTTGTTACGTGCCAACGTAGGTTGATGCACTTCTGAATTGGACTATGTCTGGGTTTATTTTTGTATATGTACATGTGTACAGGATGTGTATGTCAATCTGTGATATTGTATTATAGATTTGGGATTTGGCCAGCGGTAGGCTGAAGCTATCTCTGACTGGTCATATCAGCACTGTGAGGGGCGTGGCGGTCAGCTCTAGAAGCCCTTACCTGTTCTCCTGTGGAGAGGACAAACAAGTCAAATGCTGGGATCTGGAGTACAATAAGGTACTAACAATACTGCACAGGTTCAGATTGTAGGAGAAATTACATTCACATCATTAAAGGAAGCAAAACCCAGCAGATAGGCTTTTGGGATTATTAAAGGAGGAGGTAGCGGTCCTGCTGCTGGGTTGTTCCCCTCCTATGGCCCCCTCCTTGTCTCCTGGTGTACTGGCCTGTCTCCTGGTATCTGCTCCATGCTCTGAACACTGTGCTGACAGACAGCAAACCTTCTTGTCAAAGCTCGCATTGATGTGCCATCCTGGATGAGCTGCACTACCTGAGCCACTTCTGTGGGATGTAGACATCACCTCATGCTACGTCTATGGTGAGAGAACTGACAAAATGCAAAAGTGACCAAAACATCAGCCAGAAAGGATGAGAACAGAGAAAAGGTCTATAGTCACCACCTGCAGAACCACTCCTTTATAGGGGTTGTCTTGCTAATTGTCTCTCCTTTCTACCTGTTGTCTGTTCCATTTGCACAACAGCAGGTAAAATTGATGCACAATCAGTGTTGCTTCCTAACTGGACAGGTTGGTTTCACAGAAGTGTGGTTGAACCATTGCACAGTTAACTTCGTCGTCTTGTTTCTACGGTGTGATGTTTGTTTATGCTTTTGTTTATGTAGGTGATTCGGCACTATCATGGCCACCTGAGTGCTGTGTATGACCTGGACCTCCACCCCACCATAGATGTGCTGGTGACATGCAGTCGAGACGCTACAGCGAGAGTGAGTAACAAGTTCCCCAAACATTCATTAACCCCCTGGAGTCTGAGGGTATTTTGGACACACTCTGATGTACTCTGACATGCTTTGTTGTTTTTTTGTTTTGTTTTTTTACAAATTGCACCCATCAAAAATGATTTTTTCCAGTGTTACACAGACTATTGTTCAGCACAAACTGAACAACAGTCAAGAGTGTCATAAATCCATATTTTTATTAAATCTACTCTAAACTTAGACTTTCCAAAAAACTATTTTCAGATGTGCTGATATATTGTCAAAACGCTCTAAACATTTCTAGCCAAGACTTTAAACTCAGAACTGAATAAACAGAGTTGTTAGCCACACTGCTCATCACAGTTTTTAGATATTGTATGTGGTTTTATTTCTAAAGCTTAACAAATGTGAGGCGACACTGTGTTTTACTCATTCAGTGGTAATATTTATTAGATAGGTGTGAACATTCAAGGTGAGCGGTCTTTTGTTTGATGGGGCGTCTTTGCACATTCCATGGCCGGTAATCCACAAATGAATTGTCTGGAATTACCATGTCCGTGTCATAAGAATGATGGATTGTGTCATTTGGCGGGAAGAAATGTGCAACTGACTGACTCATTCTCTCAGATGTGTGTCTGCTATTTAAGCTCCTATCACCAATGATCTAGCTCTGATTCAAGGTGTGAAAGTAGACCCTTTATGTTTAATATGTTTATTTTTGTTTCTAGTATAAAAATTTAATATATGTTAATATGCTGTAATACATACAGAATTTTGTTAATATGCTGCTGTCTGGAGCACAGACTCCAGAGGGTTAACAGTTTAGCTGTATAATGTTAACCCAAATTAATAATACACTGTATTTGTACAGCCATAGGTTGTGTCCAGATGATAAATCCTGCTTAATTCACATGTGATGAATGAACTTAGTGTGTGAAATAAGCACCAGCCTGTCATTACATTTTTTTGTACATACAATTTATATGAAGCTTGCCCTAATTTATGTAAATTATATGTACCACATTCAGTGGCTTGTAAGCTGATGGCTGTGCCTTGTAGGTTGAACAGCGAGTGCACAGCTCCCTCTACTGGACAGAAGTTATAATAAAATGGTTCTAGGCAAATTTTACATCAACATTATCCTGGTTTATTTTGGCCCTTTGCCACAATTTCCCAAAATAATTACACATCTTAATGTATAGCAGCAAAGCATCAAATCACCAAATCAAATGGATTTAATGTCTGACACACATGACTAAAATAACCCAGAAAACTGCAGAATGGTGTGTTTGTAAACTGTGATTATTTTAATTAAAAATGAATATAGACTTTTATTGTAAAATAGCTATAAATTGTATTTATTTATATTATTTTGTATAGAAAATATTAATCTTTGTTTTATGTTATTGAAAAATTTGATTTGGCCTCAAATGTGCTCTGCCACTCTGCTCACATATACACACTCCAAATGGATGGTGAAATTTGCTTGCGCTCATTTTATGGTCAGATTTAAATGCATGTGTTTGTTTTTGTAGGTTTGGGACATAAGAACCAAAGCTAATGTTCACACTCTGACTGGTCACACTAACACAGTTGCCACAGTGAAGTGTCAGGGCACTGAGCCTCAGATTATCACAGGTAAACACCCACTTCTTTTATTAGTGCTGGTTTAATGTATTGTGGATATCCAGAAAAATGTAAATTCATATTAGTGTCTTCTGTGTACTGTGTCTGATATTATGTTTTGTTTACCATTGCAGGTAGTCACGACACCACAATCAGACTGTGGGATCTAATAGCTGGAAAAACAAGAGCCACTCTGACCAATCACAAGAAATCTGTCCGAGCAATTATTCTGCATCCACGGCAGTAAGTTCCCTTTGGTTTCAGTTTATGAAAACATCATAACATGAATTTGGGCTTCTAATATCTGCCAAAGCAGTGACTGGAGTAACACTTGTCTTGTTTTAGATACACATTTGCCTCAGGATCCCCCGATAACATCAAGCAGTGGAAATTTCCGGACGGAAGCTTCATTCAGAATCTCTCTGGACACAACGCCATCATCAACACACTTGCCGTCAACTCTGATGGGGTGCTGGTGTCTGGAGGTTGGCACTTTCTGGCACTTTCTACTTTTTATTGTTTGTGTTGTCATCATAATGCATCAACGTCATGAATGTCAACTAAGAATGAATCTCATTTTAAATGGCTTACTCATTTTCATTTTTTTATATAATTTCCTTTTTAACCATTCCTGTCTACCCTCCCCCTCTGGCTTTCAGCTGATAATGGTACGATCCACTTGTGGGACTGGAGGACGGGGTATAATTTCCAGCGAATTCACGCGGCTGTCCAGCCTGGTTCTCTGGACAGTGAGTCAGGGATCTTTTCGTGTGTGTTTGACCACTCGGAGAGCCGCCTCATCACTGCTGAGGCTGACAAAACCATCAAAGTGTATAAAGAGGATGACACGGCGGTGAGAAATGATTTATCAACACACCCACACATGGACAGTTAACTGTAGTATGGTGTATGTGGGGAATTTGATGTGAGAAGAAAAACTGGGTGGATGAAGAGAGGGGTAAATGGATGGATGTTGGGCTAGATAGACAGAGAGGAATGGCATTAAAATTCCTGGTTGGTGGGTAGTAGCTGGAAATATATAAATAATAGTGCAGGGCTGAATGGATGATAGGGTAAGTAGATACAACATGAAGGTTGTTCATCCAGCTTTTTTTATTTTGCAGCAAATAATCACAGATATGACAATTTTTGCATAATAGCTGAACTTCCTGAATTTCCTGGGGGGGAAATGGTCAACTTTTAATTTGCATTTTTAAACAAATGCTGGAACTAAAAATGCAAATTAGTCTGCAAGGGAGCTCCATAACAAGTTATTGGACTAATTGATAGCTTGACCTCAACAGTAAAGTTTTCAGTTGAAACAATGGAAAATATAAAACAACTTCCAAGAATGAAATCCAACACAGGGTGATGTGTTGGTTGTTGTCAGTCAGCGGTTTCAAAAATTTGGTGTGAATATAAACAAAATAGCTTTTAGAATAGGACAACATACAAGTCAAACAAGGATGATCTATCAAGATAGAAAACTCAATACTGTATGTCTTAAAAATTCTAAATACGCACAAAAAAACAAAGGGGCAGAAACAAGAGACAGTTGTTTATGAACTGAACAGAAGCGTAAGAAATAGGCTGAATAAAATGAGATTTACACAGCACAAGAACATCCGTCTGAAACTGATCAAGTGCCCATGAGGGTGACCACAAATCAATAACATTTCCACTTCATACCGTGTATTACATCCTTATAAGGTGCCATCTACTAATTGATGTATTTTGCATGTCTTTCAGACTGAGGAAACCCACCCAGTTAACTGGAAGCCGGAAATTATCAAGAGAAAGCGATTTTAAAGTCATCAAGAAAATGTTTTTTTGTATTTTCTGTAGTTTCATTTGATATGTCATGTATTCTTCCATAAAAATGTCAGCATTGCTGCAGTCATGTTTTATTGAACAGCTTCAAGGAATCTTAATTTTTTTTTTAATTCACTTTAAAGCACCCGATGGAACTAAACATCCTTTCAGAATATTTTACCTTTTAAAGCATCCATTTATGATGAAAGTCTTCCATAAGGACTTTCTGAATATTTTCTTTCATCTGCAGTTTCTTTTGGTCTTTTATTTGGGGGGGGGACAAAATCTGCAGTTGACGTACAACACAAATTAGGCTGTTAAGTTTGATTAAACAAAATGTTTTTTTCGTTTGTTTGTAAATACCTTTCGCAGTTCTCGTTTATCAGACCTTGTGAAAGAAAAAGCTTTTCTTCTCTTTGAAATGAGCCGTTATAACTGTCCATCGTTAATGAGATGATCTGCTGTTTGGGAAATTGACTCTGCTACTCATGGCTTTTTCTCATGAAGGCAGCATTTTGTAAAATAAAGAGCTCAAATGTAACGGTCTACTTTTTATTACATAATTTATTTATGCATCATCCAGGTATACAAAGTGGGCTACAACAGGTACATTGAGATATGAACAAAATGACCTGAAGAAGAAGAAAAGATAAATTAGATTACTATGCGTATACACAACCGCTGTGAACTTTAGGGTCATGCTGTTTAGCGACTGATATAACCCAGGGCACTTAAAGCGTCCATGACAACTAACAGGAAGTCCTGTGAACAACATATCACAGTAGTCAAGAAAATAAAGGGCATGCATCAATTTCTTAACATCTTGCAGACAGACATAAGGTTGAACTCATGCTGTGTTCCTTAAATGATAACGGGCAGTTTTATTAATAATATTATGTGGTTTAGACTAGTGTAGAGTTTTTATTTGTGGAGCCAGACAGTCTTTCTTCTTCTTTGCTTCATTACATATTATAATTGTTTGTCCATTTATTTGTAGGGAATTGTTATTCATCCAGTTAACAGTGCTGGATAGATGTTATAAGCTTGTCTACTGTAGAAAGCAGCAGAAACGAACTATACAACCTCATAGAGCAGTTTACACAATATAACACTTATTCCCACAAGATGGTGCTGTTGAATGTGTTGTCCAACAGGTGCTGTAGTTCCGTACTTCTCGTGGTTAAAGCTTTAGTTGAGTAACAAGGTCAGAGGTTAGTCTTTTATTAAAACAGTGCAGAGTACTATTCTATAACTGTATAACTCTACACCCTTAAAAGATGGTTCTTCAAGGGTTTAGTAAATAAAATGGTTCTATACAGAACCATGAACACTTCATGTGGGTAAATGATGAAAGGGTTCTGCAGAGTGATGAGGTGTTGATGTTTCTACATAGCCCCAAAAAGTTCTGCTGTAGTTACGAAGTCAAGCTTGTAATAATAGAGGAACCCTTTTGGTGCTGTATAGCAGAGGTGGGAGTAAGTCCCTCATGTGCAAGTCACAAGCAAGTCCCAAGTCACTGTGGTGAGAACCAAGCAAGTCGAGTCCCTGCTATAAGTCAAAAGTCACAAGTCAAGTCATACAAATATGGTCTGATCTACCCCAGTTTACACATTTAAATTAATATAGACGGTCGTATACAAACTACTTTATTTCAACATAAACTAAACCTCAAACATCAAATATACCTCAAACATACAATTACATAACTTACTTAATTGCTTACTTCCCCCATCAAGAGGGTCGCGCCATTTCTCCATAACCTATTAATGCATCTCTCAAAGGTGCTTCTTAATGAACATTTCTGAGCACAAAAAAAGTATTACATCATCAACTGAATAGTAAATAAAATAAAAATAAGTATATAAAAATAAATAAAAACATATTCCCTGAAATGTAAACCTGTTACCTATAAAACAATGTCTGAAATGTTAATATTACAAACATTACAAAACATTACATCAAACCATTAATACATTCACATAATGTTTTAGTACAGTATGCCACATACTATTCATGCTGTTTTGTCCAGTTTATATTCACACTAGCAAACATCTCTGCCACAACATTAAAGAAATATTTAATTTTAGCATAACTTTCAGATTTAAGCAATCTTATCTTTACATATGCTAGATGTCAAGGTTGCTAGACAGTGTACATATGAACAGAGCACAATAACAACAATAGCATGTGGCATACAAAAACCACGTGTTTTTAATTTATTATTTATTTTATTATTTTTTATTTTTTGAATACATTTTGTGTGTTTGTTATTTTGTATACATTTAGTCCAGTTAGGTTTGTTTTCACTGCATTTTTTCAAGCACTCCAAGGACTTTTATTATGACACACCCACGTACTGTCGTCATCACATACGTGGTGTGCGTCTTCCTTCACTCAACACTGATTGGTTTGTAGAAGGAAGCGCTGTTTCATTAGTTTAGGTTGCTCTGCCATCCTGTTATATCCTTTCTCTCTCATTATCTCAGAAAATAAGCTGCACGCTTCAGTATTTTGAGCGTTTTTAAGCTGACTGTTCACATGTTCATCAGACGAAAATTATATTAAACATTTGGTCTCCTCGCTCCATGTGCTACAACGGCTCGTTATTGCTACTGTTCTACGTGCTGCCTGCACTGTAAAGTAAGCCGATCATGCTTCAAAATAAAATCTCCTAACGTAAGCAATTTTTA
>BRDA01008490.1:1681-15013 GCA_036984385.1 Crenuchus spilurus | reverse complement strand
CAGCTCGGCTACGGTACGTAGTCATCGTCTTCTTTTTTTAATTTTATTTTTTTATTTTATTTATTTATTTATTTTGTGGCGCAAACTAATACTGTTTGTTAGAAGGAAACGAAGCTCCCATCACGCTGGTATCGGATCCTGTAGTATCTTTTATGAATACGAGTACAATTACACGCACATGGTGTCCGACAGATACCCGATGCTGGTATCGGTGCATCCCTAGTATGTATGTTTGCCCAGATATGGTTGGCACTCTGTCCTGGGTGATCCCCCTAGTGCTCGATGCAGTCCTTCAGGTGGACGGTCACTTCCGGTTGAGAGTACGCTGTGCGCAATTGGCTGCCGCTTTTCGCCGGTGTGTGTGATTGGGTGTGTGTAAATGGAGTGTGTTGATTGTAAAGCGTCCTTGGGTTTGAGAAAGGCGCTATATAAGTGTAACAATCATCATCATCATCGTTACTGGGTGTGCTGGGTCTAGAATAATGGGATGGAGGGCATTTGCATCTAAATGTCCTGCTCTACGAAGTCTGCCACCCACGCAAATAAGCTCTCTACTATCGTCAAGCTCAGGAGACAAAGTCACAAGTCGACTACTCTTCAAGACAGGTTTCCATGATTTCAAGAGGTGTAATTCCTCAGGAAAACTGTCCAACTGAGTCTTACTAAAAATGAACTTCTCAGCATGGTGGTAGTCATCAGCAGTAGGTTTGCTCTTCCCATTGGCCGCCCCATGCAACTACTATGTGGTAATCTCTCGGAGCTCTTTCCAAGTTTTGCACTGACTCAAATCTACTCCCAACTGATGTGACACAGTAGAAGTGAGACCACAGAGAACAGACTTACGAAACTAAGAGGAGTCATCCTTTTGGTAAGTGGCTGGATTCACTGGCCATACATCTGGGCTCAATAAAAGAAAGGGAGGTCCTTGACTCCACCTATTAGGTTCCACTAGTTCTCGCAATGTCTTGCCACGCGTGATGTCATCAGCCGGATTTCTGGCAGAATCAACATAGCTCCAGTCACACAGGTCTGTAAGGTCTTGAATCTCTGCAACTCTAGTCCCAACAAAGACCTTGAAATGGCAGGATTCAGACTTCAACCATGTCAGCACTGTTGTGGAATCTGTCCACAGCACCATCTCATCCATCTTCAGTGTGAGCTCATTACGTAAAAGCTGAGAGAGTTGAGCTCCAGTGAGTGCAGCACACAGCTCTAGTCTAGGCATGGAGAGGATATGCTTGGGAGCAACCCTAGAACAAGCCATCACAAATGAGATGTGGGTTGTACCTTGATCATCTACTGTGCGCAAGTAAGCAACTGAGCCATAGGCTTGCTCAGATGCATCACAGAACACATGCAGCTCTCTATGCACATTAGACTGTGTTACGTCTTGAGGTACATATGGCCTGGAAAGTAGAATCTGGGGTAGGACCTGCAATTCTTCCTCCCAATCATTCCACTTTTGTAAGAGGTCTGGAGGGAGAAAGCAGTCATCTCAACCTCTGTGTGTATCCCACAGATGCCTTACCAGTATCTTAGCTCTGGTGGTGTAGGGCAGAATGAACCCTAAGGGATCATATTGGCTTGCCAATACTCTATAGATGTTCCGCATGGTGGGGACCCCATAATCTATTGGCCGATATTTATAGCTCAGTGTGTCACTTTGGAAGTGCCAGCTGAGCCCCAATGTTGATTCTGGAGAGTCAGTCTTGTCATGGGTAAGACACAGCTCTGCATTGCCCACTGACATAGTTCAAATCCAGCTGATGACAAAAGTGACCTTAACTTATCAACTAGATGTTTTGCCTCAGCAGCAGTGGGCAGGCTTTGAAGACAGTTGTCACATAGAAACATTTCTCAATGTAGCATCTCACCTTATCATCTGGTGGACTGTTATCTGCAACATGACATTGCAAAGCAAATGTAGCACAGTATGGGCTACAGCTAGTGCCGAAAGGAAGTACACACCACTCATAGATTGCTGCAGGTTCCTTTTGATTCATGTCATGCCATATGAAGCGTAGTAAGGAACGGTCCTCTGGTAAGAGGTGAACTTGGTGAAACATTCCTTTAATATCTCCTGAAATGGCTACAGAATGCTCCCGGAACTGTAAGAGAACTCCTATGAGTGATGCCCCCAAGGTTGGACCAGGTAGTAAGTATTCATTAAGGCTCTGCCCTCGATACTGGAAAGAACAATTGAATACCAGACGAATCTTGCTATTATGCTATCATATGGCTCACCATATGATGTGGGACATACCATGCTTCCTCTTCTCCTTTCAGTACATGAGGACTCAGCTTGATTACTGACCCTGCCTGAATCAACTTATCCATCTCAGCTTGGTATGCTTTAGCACGTTCTGGATCCCTAGTGAGCCTTTGCTCCACGCCTCTCAAGCTTGGCATGACAGCTTCCTTTGATGCTTGTAGGCATGGCATATCTTTATGACGGAGCAGTGGAGTGGCATATCGGAAGATGCCATCTATTTCTACATGCCTAGTCTTGGCTTCAAGCAGAGCAATAGCTTCATGATCCTGTCTGGAGCGAGTCACAGTTTTCTCATTTCTGAATGGGACAGCATCTACTTGCCATAACCTCTCAACATGTTTAATCAATTCACTCACTTTGTGGTGGTACTGATGTCATCAAGCACTGCTGTGGATGGGCGAGTTGCTGGATGGATCTTGCTGGGCCTTGCAGTGTCCAGCCCAGTTTAGTACAAATAGCTGCCGGACCCCCAGGAGCACCTAATCTTACAGGTTGAGTTGGGGTAATGAGATGAGTCACTACCTATTAGTAGGAGGGGCTGGATTCGTTTGAAAGATGGTATTGGAAGATCAACCAAGTGCTTATATCTCTTCTTAAGCAGCTTCATAGGATAGGTGTGATCAGTTAAGTCTATATGAGTGGCAGTGAAGGCTCCTGAGATCTGGTACTTGGTCTTTGGTCTTGCAGTCCTCTGGAATGCCTTGTAGTCCCAGACTTTGGGCAGCAGAGGGTAGTATCATTGATCTCTCTGATCCATCATCCAACACCAGAAAAGTATCAATAGTCTTGTCACCATGAGTAGTTTTACATACAGAAAACAATGATAAATAAAAAAAGACTAATGAACTGGATAAATGAACATTTATTAACCTGAGGGTCATATAGCGGGCTATGATGCAGTTATTAAGCCATCAGGAATATGTCAGGAATGAGCGCAGCAACACGGTTATGAAGCAGGTCTCTCTGTGTGTGTGTGTGTGTGTGTGTGTGTGTGTAGTGCAGGTGCTAGCAATTTGGGTGCCATATAAGCACAAATGCCCCAAGCACAAATTATTAACAATAATTCAGTTTTTCTCAGTGCATTTATTTCCAAAATAACTTCTCAATATTAATGTTTTGAAAATAGTTTAAAATAAGTAAGAGGAAAAATTAAAATCTTGATAAAACAGTATTTTTTCCACATGGTATCATCCTCAATCAACAGGATTTTTCCCATGCAGGCCTTTTAATGACATTGTGCTTGGGGGACTAAGAATGCACATACAGTGAAATTTTGTCCCAGTTTTTGTTCATCCACCCTGTTTCTGTCAGTGTTCCCACATGACTTGCCACTAATTTTGTGAAAACAATCAATCAATGTTCGTCACTCACCCATACATTTGTCATTAATTGTGGCTTTGTTTGTTTCTCAGACTTTGTTTCTCATTGTTTCTCTGACTTTGTTTCTCATTGTTTCTCTGGCTTTGTTTCTCTTTTTCTCTGCTTTTGTTTCTCATTATTTCTCTGGCTTTGTTTCTCACTGTGTCTCTGCTTTTGTTTCTCATTGTTTCTCTGGCTTTGTTTATCGATGTGTCACTGACTCTGGTTCTTATTTTGTCCCTGGCTTTGTTTCTTATTGTGTCTCTGGCTTTATTTCTCAGGCTTTGTTTCTCGTTTCTCTGGCTTTTGTTTCTCAATGTTTTTCTGGCTTTGTTTCTCGTTGTTTCTCTGGCCTTGTTTCACATTTTTTCTCTGGCTTTGTTTCTCATTATGTCTATGCTTTTGTTTCTCATTGTTTCTCTAGCTTTTTTTCTCATTTTTTCTCTGGCTTTGTTTCTCATTGTTTCTATGGCTTTGTTTCTCATTGTTTCTCTGCTTTTGTTTGTAATTGTTTTTCTGGCTTTGTTTCTCATTGTTTCTCTGACTTTGTTTCTCATTGTGTCTCTGCTTTTGTTTCTCAGGCTTTGTTTATCGATGTGTCACTGACTCTGGTTCTTATTTTGTCTCTGGCTTTGTTTCTTATTGTGTCTCTGGCTTTATTTCTCAGGCTTTGTTTCTCGTTTCTCTGGCTTTGTTTCTCGATGTTTTTCTGGCTTTGTTTTTCGTTGTTTCTCTGGCCTTGTTTCACATGTTTCTCTGGCTTTGTTTCTCATTATGTCTATGCTTTTGTTTCTCATTGTTTATCTAGCTTTGTTTCTCATTTTTTATCTGGTTTTGTTTCTCATTGTTTCTATGGCTTTGTTTCTCATTGTTTATCTGCTTTTGTTTGTAATTGTTTCTCTGGCTTTGTTTCTCATTGTTTTTCTGGCTTTGTTTCTCAATGTTTCTCTGACTTTGTTTCTCGTTGTTTCTCTGGTTTTTGTTTCTCTTTGTTTCTCTGGCTTTGTTTTTCATTGTTTCTCTGCTTTTGTTTCTCTGCTTTTGTTTCTCATTATTTATCTGGCTTTTTTTCTCACTGTGTTTCTGCTTTTGTTTCTCATTGTTTCTTTGGCTTTCTTTCTCATTGTGTCTGCTTTTGTTTCTCATTGTTTCTCTGGCTTTGTTTATCAATGTGTCACTGACTCTGGTTCTTATTTTGTCTCTGGCTTTGTTTCTTATTGTGTCTCTGGCTTTATTTCTCAGGCTTTGTTTCTCATTTCTCTGGCTTTGTTTCTCGATGTTTTTCTGACTTTGTTTCTCGTTTCTTTGGCCTTGTTTCTCATTGTTTCTTTGGCTTTGTTTCTCATGATGTCTCTGCTTTTGTTTCTCATTGTTTCTCTGGCTTTGTTTCTCATTTTTTCTCTGGCTTTGTTTCTCATTTTTTCTCTGGCTTTGTTTCTCATTGTTTCTATGGCTTTGTTTCTCATTGTTTCTCAGCTTTTTTTTGTAATTGTGTCTCTGGCTTTGTTTCTCATTGTTTTTCTGGCTTTGTTTCTCATTGTTTTTCTGGCTTTGTTTCTCGTTGTTTCTCTTTGTTTCTCTGCTTTTGTTTCTCTTTTTCTCTCTTTTGTTTCTCTGCTTTTGTTTCTCATGGTGTCTAGTTTTGTTTCTCATTGTTTCTCTGGCTTTGATTCTTGTTGTTTTTCTGGCTTTGTTTCTCTGGCTTTGTTTCTCATTGTTTCTTATGGAAATATTGCTTCAGATATCGTTAATTTTGGGTATTATCAGGCACTTTAGAATAGAATAATGATGAAAACCCAGGTTCCACTGTACTGCTTTCTAAGCTGCACTTCTCTAGAGTGTTATAGTTTAGTGTGTTCTGGTGCTCATTCTCTATTGTAGGGTTTTTTAGCCACTCCCTCTCCACACTAGTTACTTTGGGACAGCCCTTAATGTGGCCAGCATTCCACATGAATGCACAAACGGAAGCAGAAAGTACAGCTGGAGTCATTAGGGAGCAGATTAAGATGGGTAGGTCATCTCAAAGTAAATACACACACTTCCCAGTTCCTTTTTGACTTCCTGTGTCATGACACTAGAACTGTTGATGCATTCAAGGAGTGTTAGATCTGAGGCACTAATAATTTCTTTAGATTCTATAAAGCCTAGTGGAACTTCCTTATACATAGTTGAATTGTTTATTTAGTCAAGATATACTATCTTCAATAAGCCTATCAAGTTTTCACCACTTGCATTGGATGGTGCATTTTCTTAAACATTAACAAGATGTCTCATCTTTTTATATTTAAGGGGTGCTACAATTACAATGTCTAATGTTGAACAGTCTTCAGCTGGATGTTTGACAGTTTCTGAGGCTTCTAATACTAATGATAAAATGAGAAATAATGTGTCTTTATTAAATGAAACTTCATCATTTAGTATACCTATCAAGAAGTTTACTATCTTTAAAAATATATCTGAACAAATTTTGTTTCTAGGTTAAGTAAAGGTAAAATTATTTTATTGGAACTACATCTATAAGGTTAATTGAGTTAATAATTGTTTATATAATTTTAACTTTAATTAGTATTTTATATTACACAGCATTTTCAAAAAGGTTGCAACTATTGCAGTCCAGGAGGAAGTGTGGAGCAACACATAATCCAAGGTATCTGAAGTCCAGTGTGAAGTTTTTGCAGTTTGTGATTAGCTGTGGATGTCATCTGCTGGTATTGGTTACTATGTTTTACCAAGTGAACAGTCAAAACAGCCATTTACTAGAACAGCGATTTTCAGTTGGTGGGTCGCGACCCAAGAGTGGGTCGCGGACACATTCTGGGCGGGTCGCGGACAGATTGTAATCAGGGTTCTAAATTAACTTTTTTGATCACCAGCCAATGTGGCTGGTAACTCTCTAAAGTTACCAGCCAATCAGAATTTCCACAAGCCAAATTTTATGCGGTAAAAATAAGAGAAATGAGTGCCACTGAATGCATTTGATCTATCTTTCTACGAATATATATTAGTTGAGCCACGTCTTCAGAGCTCTTCTTCTTCAGAAGCGGCATCAGAATCTGAGCTACTGTAATTTTTTGCTGAACGTTTGCGCACAAAGTTAGGCCCAGCTGCCCCAGTCTATCCAAGTGCCAACCACCGCCGCATTTAGGTTAAAAGTTTTTACTAAGCTAACATTAACTCCCTCCTCTTTCAGTGTGCTCTCTATTTAGTTCTGCTTCTACCTTGAGTTGCTTTCTGTCTTGCTCTCTGAAGTCTGTTCAGTGGTGTTAGGGTTCATTTCCATGGTTTCTCGCGCTATTTTCACTACAAACTGCGCGCAGCCAATGGGCTTATAATGTCATGACGTAGCGCAGGGGTGCACACATTTTTTCAACCTGCGAGCTACTTATCTAATGACTAATTCAAAATGATCTACCTAATATAAAAATGTAAGACATACATTTATTTGCACAAATATTGACAATTTATGTGTACAGTGTATGCTGGTGTACCTTGAATAACTACATGCGAGAAAGGCTGACAACTTCAACTGCTTCTTTCTTTTCAGGACACATTTCCTCCTCCACTGCTACCAAGCACTTTTTTTATGAATTCACCATCAGAAAAAGTAAAGATCTGTCCACTTTTCTTGGAAGTCTCTGCACTCAGAGTCAACTTTGAGTCTTCGGCTCTCCCATTTCACCAGTGCACAAATGTTGAACCTCACGGTACCACTCACGTTGCTACCAAAAAGAAACTGCCAAAATGCAGGAAAGGTGCTTGTGTATGGCAGTTTTCTGTCACACATTGTGCTGGAGATTTTTGGGGATTTGGCAACCCTAATTGCAACTCCGTAAACAGAGCTGGTCATCTATAATTCTTATTAATAATCATATCATAGTTAATTTGACATACAACAGACAAGAATCATATTTTTTCTAGTAATATATAAATACAAATATATAATAAAAGTATTACTCTTGTAAAAAGACGATCGCAACCAGGGTTGCCAGGTTTGTGAAAATGCATTCACTGGTAAACCTTCCGAGGGGGGATTCGGGGATTTTTGCACTAAATAGAAAAGAAAATGAATATAATGATTTATTTTTATGCTTTTGTGATTGGGTGCTTTAGAGTTTATCAATAGATAGATTTTATTTAGATAGTATCAGCTTGTGTATGGCAGTTTTCTGTCACACATTGTATAAACATGTATAGATATTGCCTGATACTGGTTTCAGCTATGAGGAAAACTCTTGGTTGGATGGACAATTTTTTGTTAAATTTGCATTTTCCCCATGGTCAACTGCTACACCTGCTACTAAACAACGTGAATCTGCTCCAAAAGTTCCAGCTGCAACCACATCGCTGTTTTCTTGGTTCCGCTTACTGTGAGACTTGAGCATTTGGTAAATTATTTTAATAAATGTTACAATTATTTTAAGATTTGAGACTAATTACAATAATACAATTCTACTTAGGATGTTAGCATTTTTTTTGCAATGTTTGCATTACATTTTCCCATTACTTTTATGTTAAGCTTATATCTAAAAATACAGTGGAACCTTGACTTACGAGTGACCCAGCTTACGAATTGTCAGAGGTACAAACTGTCGCTCAGTAGTTTTTTTTTTGCTTTATGATCATGGGCAGCGCCAGAGATTTTCTTTTGCTGGTGCTATGGGGTAGCTTTACTTCAGCGAGGGTGCTCTATAATTTAGGCTTTCCCATTAATGTGCAAGTCAGTTTAATTTCTACTGCAACAAACGGCATACACCCTGCTTATTACATATCACTGCTGTTTATATGATGTGTTTTACAATGAATTATTTACAATTCAGTTTGACGAATTGATTAACCTTTAAGTAAAAAAACTACTACTACTACAATAACAGACATTGTCATGGTTCTACAAAACATTGATCCTTTTTATGGTCACGTCCCTGCAGCATTAATTGAAGCGCAAAAATAAACTCATTTATATTATTAGAAATAATCATGCCATGCTACCATAACGCTTCATGGTGTGCAAATACGCCAGGATATTACCCAAATGTAGATTTTCGTACCACTGACATTTTTATTTATTCACTCATTTATGCACCTGCGCTGCTGCTTTGCACTTTTGCTATTTGGCAGCTTTACTCCAGAGTCATGCTGCCCGCTGCTCCCTCTAGTCTATCGCTTGTGGCAGCTCATAGTGCTGGTGCTGACTGACTAAGCTCTGTTTAAATGCGGCCGACATCCCTGTAGCAACTGGCTTTCTTTTGTGCTGCTGTTTTCTCCACCTCGCTGGAAGTTGCATATTTGGCTGTGAAGCTGTTGCTGTTAGACAACTACCACCTTAAGGCAGTTGAGGGACCTTGATCACTTCTCCACTAGATACTACAACTGATTTTATGCAATAGCACAGATGTGCCATCCTGGAGGAGCGGGACTACCTCCACAACCTACTTGGGCTATATAGATCATCTCCTGCTACTAGTAACAAGTAGCAAATAACCAAGACTGTCGGGAAGAATAAGGTTGAATTGGTGGCAACTACCTGCAAAATCATTTCCCAATTTTTTTTTTTTTTTGGTGTGTGTGGGGGAGGGATGTTAGCTCTCCAGTGTACCTGTTGTACCATATTCAAGACAAATGGTATTCATTTACAGTGAATGTTAGAAACATTACCAGAATATATATATGGGGGGGGTGCCAAACATTGGAAAGCTGATCACCTCTGGGTGAAGTGAAAAAGCAGATGACTTAAGACCCATTACAGCTCCAAGGAAATATGGTCTTAGGTGCAGCAATTTGTAATTTATGGAAAGTCATCCAAATTTGTGAAGGGACTCCGATTCAACATGCCCTGGCAAATTTATACCCTCCTGTCATCTTTATGGTCCATCATTTATCAGCTTGTTACAGGATTACTAGCCAGACAGTAAGGGAAAAGGCCATAATGAGGTTTAAAATGTTTATTCCATGTAGCTTAGCACATCAAGCACACATGTTTAAGCCAGTTGAGGGACCTTGATGATCACTTCTCCACTAGATACTACAACTGATGGGTGGTGAGAGGTTTTTTCTGCTGCAGCAACATCTCTCCCTGATGGGCAGAAAAAGAAAATTACATCTATAAAGCTCACAAATCAGGAGAACTGGAAAATAAAGGATTCTACTTACTCTGCCTGCTGCATTTTGGTTCAGTCATTAGCAGCAGTTGGCTGACATACAGCTGTACTGCAGTGGATGAAAACCTGTGAAGAAGAAAACCCAATAAAGCAACTGTCATTTGCTCAAAGGATGGGGAACAATCTAATGCATTACTGTCTCCTCCAGGGGAGCCATTGTAGTTGGATCTACAAAGGCAAACATCTTCAATCAAATCAATCAATTTATTTATATAGCGCTTTTTTACAATAGGCGTTGTCACAAAGCAGCTTTACATATTTAATATCAAACAATCTGAATCTAAGCCCGATGAGAGCAAGCCGAAGGCAACAGTGGCAAGGAAAAACTCCCTCAGGGCTGGAGGAAGAAACCTTGGGAGGAACCAGACTCACAAAGGGGATCCTTCCTCCTCTGATCAAACTACTGATAGAGATTTACATCCTTAGTTAAATCTGACATTGTGCTATAGTATATAAATAATGATATTAATAATAGTGATCATTGCATTCATATTAGGTATCAATTTAAAATGCAGTAGCATTAGAGCTTCAGTCCGATCATTGTTAGTAGTAGATGTAAGTGAGCAGCAGCTCTGGTGTCAACCTCAGGAAAACCCAATTCGGAGCAGAAGGAATTGACTGCAGTAGGTGTAATGGAACTGGTGGTCTGTTGTGGACTGCAGGAGAATTCAGCCATCAAATCCCTTCAGTGGCCATTTCCTCAGAAAAGAGAGAAGAAAAATAGCAAACAGAAACAATTAGGACGAGTGCAGTAGAAAACATGTGAATATTTGCATTGAGATTGCTTCCGGTCGAGCTGGCTGGGAGGAAGAAAACCAGAAAGAACAGATATTAGAGTGTCATCAGACCAGACAGGTATCCATCCATATCGCCATTATCAACCTCCAGCATGTTGGCACAATATCGCAGAGTATCAGATTTCCACAATTCCCCAATTTCATGAAGTCCTGTAATGACAGTAACTGGAAAGGAGAGTAATTACAAAAAGCTAAACAGGTGGATTGAGAGTCTCGATTTAAAAGTAGAGACTGTGTCTGCATCCCGAACACTAGCTGGAAGATTATTCCACAATCGTGGGGCTATATAGGAGAAGGCTTTCCCCCCCCCGGATGACGCCTTATGAATTCTCGGAACTAGTAAGAGACCGGCACCCTGGGATCTGAGTAATCTTGGTGGGTCATAGCGTGTGATAAGCTCTTGCAGGTATTCAGGGGCGAGACCATGCAGGGTTTTATATGTTAATAAAATGATTTTGTAATCAATACGATATTTAACCGGAAGCCAATGTAGGGCTGATAAGACTGGACTAATGTGATCGAATTTCCTTGTTTTAATGAGGACTCTGGCTGCAGCATTTTGAATTAACTGGAGTTTATTCAAGTTTTTGCTGGAGCATCCTGACAATAGTGCATTGGAATAATCTAATCTTGAAGTAATAAAAGCATGTACTAATTTTTCTGCGTCAGGTAGAGATAGGGCATTTCTTAACCTAGAGATGTTACGAAGGTGTAGAAGCTATTTTTGTAATGCGACTTATATGCTGATCAAATGATAAGTCTGAGTAAATTATGACACCCAAATTTTTTGCTGATGAGCTTAGATGAACAGGGGAGTCAGCAAGATTTAATATCAAGTCAGATACCTTATTTAAAACCGATTTTGGACCTAGGAGGAGGACCTCTGTTTTGTCGCCGTTTAGTAAAAGGAAATTGTTCGTCATCCAGTGTCTCACTTTTACACAGTCCTCCATTTTCTTTAGCTGATGTATAGCTGTGCGTCATCAGCATAACTATGGAAGGTAATGCCATGTCTGCTAATAACTCTGCCCAGTGGCAGCATATATAGTATGAATAATAGAGGTCCTAAAATGGAGCCTTGTGGAATTCCAAATTGCATTTTTGTATGATTAGAGGAGATATTTTTCACTTTAACAAACTGGTACCTGTCTGTAAGGTAAGACTTAAACCATGAAAGGGCTGCTCCTGTAATTCCAACCATGTTATTTAGTCTTTCTATTAGAATAGTATGGTCAATCGTGTCAAAGGCTGCACTAAAGTCAAGCAGCACCAGTATAGATACACAGCCTTGATCAGAGGGGAGAAGGAGGTCATTTGTTATCTTAACTAAAGCCGTCTCAGTACTATGGTGTGGCCTAAAACCTGATTGAAATTTTTCATACATGTTTTTATGTAAATATGAGCGAAGTTGTTGGGCCACTACTTTTTCTAATATTTTAGACACAAATGGCAGGTTTGAAATCGGTCTATAATTAGACAATATGCTAGGATCCAGATTTGGTTTCTTGATCAGGGGTTTTATAACTGCTAGTTTAAATGCTCTGGGCACGTGACCTAGTTTAAGGGATGAATTTAAGATTGTTAAAAGTGGATTGATTATAACTGGTAAAACCTATTTAAATAGTTTATTTGGTATTGCATCAAGTGTGCAGGTTGACAAGTAAATGAGTTTCTCCAATTCTAGTTGTTGAAGTGGGTCGAAGGCCTCCAATTTATCTTGTATGTTTATATCTACATCAACTCTATCAGATGACAGACTGACTGGATTTATTAATGTGGTATTTATTGTTTGTCATATATTCAATTTTGCTATTTAAAAAGTTCATAAAAAGTCATTGCTGGTGTGGGTGGCTGGGATCTGTGGATCAGTAACTACCTGATTGTTAAGTTTAGAGATCTAACTAAAGAGTTCTCTAGGGTTGTCTATTATTTTCAATCAGAGAAAACAGGTATGCTGAGCAGGCACTGATAAGTGCCCTTCTATATTCTATAAAGCTGTCTTTCCAAGCACAATGAAATACTTCCAGTTTAGTCGATCGCCATTTCCGCTCCAATTTCCTTACAGTTTGTTTTAAATTAAGTGTTTCTTCATTATACCACGGAGCAAGTTTCTTCTGTCGTAGTTTTAAGTGGTGCTACTTTATCTAAAGTTGATAGTCTTAACTGACTATTTAAATAAAACTTCTGTCTAGCTCCAGTGGGTTTGATGGGCTACTGATTGAGGTCAGTGAGTCTATGATGTCAGTAAATTTAGGGGCAGTAGATGAGGTTATTGAGCGCTTTAGACTGTAGCGTGGGCATGTACTCATTTTATAATCTAACTTTAGTTCATAAGAGATTAGGTAATGGTCTGAGATTGCTGATGTTTGAGGTAGTATATTTAAGTTTTTTACGTTAATGCCCAGGGTCAAAACTAAGTCTAGGGTAAGATTACAGTAATGTGTGGGTCCTGATACATTTTGGGTGAAACCAACAGAGTTTATGATTGAAGTGAATGTCTTTTTTATGGATCATCACTTTTCTCAAAATGAATATTAAAATGTCCTACCATTATTATTTTATCACAGGATACGGCTAAATTAGCAGCTAATTCACCAAAATCTTTTAGAAAATCTGAATAAGGCCCTGGTGGTCTGTAAATATTTATTAAAGGGATTGTGTTCTTATTTGTGATTGGGTTAGTTATGTTTATGTGCATCATCTCAAATGAAGAGAAGTTGTAGCCATGCTTTTGGTTAATATTTAAAGT